>JANSTQ010162156.1:0-10765 GCA_026167885.1 Bergia puertoricense
TAAAAGATACCAGATCCCTGATTTTGACCCCTAAAAGATACGACGATCATCCCCGCCCGTTGCCAACTGGAGTCCCCTCCCCCGGGCAAACACTACGGAGCCATTGAGCGCGCGTCAAATATCATTACCAATTAATGATACCAGTCTCATTCACTTATAAATTTGCTTTGTTTGCAAATCTAGAATCGTTGTGCAGTAGTTGGGCTTTCTTTTGAAATCAATTGGTAGCTGACACATTTTTAACATTTGTTTCAGTTTGCACCCCAGTTTACCGCTGCTTGCAACTGCGTCTGGTCAGCGGAAATTCCCCATTCCTGGCGGTTCGGACAGCAGTGACGAAGAGTCACGTGACAAGGATCCGGATCTTCAAACGGATAACTCTCTGAGAATCTGGGCTCTCGCCATAACACGTAGTTGAAAGAGTTGAGAGGTCAAAAAAGTTTTCAAACCTGACTCAAACGTAAGATCCGAACAGCATTATCTACAAAAGTTTTGAGTCGACGCGCGTTTCTGTTCTTAGCATAATTTCTAATATATTAATGTTAATACCGCGAAATTTTAAGAATTGATTGAAATTTCTGATTAAAAGTTTTCTGTAAAACGTATACTCGCTTCATCCATTTTATCGAAGTCAGTTGCACCAGCTAATCAATCAAACATTTCAATTTACAAAGACGTATTCCATTTCGGGAACATTTAATATTACGACTACGATTCACAAAACCTAACTTTTTTAAGCTCAGTATGCAGACAGTGCGAAGTTTGTGTGTTGTGTAACAGATGTTGTGTCGCACTTAATGACTTTCAGATAAGGGGGAGAAGAGAGCTTATATGGAAGAGAGCGCTCATCCCAATGTTACGCGTGAAAAAGACTGACAGAAAAATCGCACAGAATAACAAGTCCGTAGCTTTAGCGAAACTATAGGCGAGGCAAACATGAGAGACGGACACTAGCGATTGTTAAGGTGTAATTCTCCGAGACAGTGTTATACTGCAGTGGTTTCCACTGCCCACAACTTTTAAGTATTAAAATAAATGTCCCAATTAATCTCATCGTCTGCTCTCAGTTTCTTCTCGGACTCGCGGACTATTTTTGATCAAAAGTGCTTGAGAGTTGATGAATCTTCAAACTCTCGCTCTCGGGTTCATGAGAGTTTCCGTGTACACCTAACAGTTAGAGACTGGTCGTAACGGTACTGGTGGTGCGCTATGAAAATTGAAATTCTCAATGACTGGTTTCGTGTGACCCACTCCCCGATTTGTGCAGAATTACGCATGACCTTCCCCTATGATTTTACAGCTGAAGAACATAAAGACCTACCCCTGGTACATAGGGTTTCCACTTTCTTTGAAAATGTTAGAAAGTCCTTGAACTTGAGAAAATTGCCAGGCCTGGAAACTACTTGAAAACCAATCGAGGTTCTTGAAAATCCTTGAATTGATTGTTAGCTGCCTCAACAGAAAAATAGCAGTGAAAGTTCTCCAAAATTTTGAAATTAAGATAGTAATTATGTAAAAATTTCAAGTTAAATTTGCAGCAGAAGGTCCTTGAATTTCACTAAAAAAACTTGAGGTCCTGGAAAGCCCTAGAAAAGTCGTTAAAATTCATGCTGAGTTAAGCCGCAGGTGGGAATCCTGTGTACATTTTTGGTCCTTCAATGATAGTAATTCTAATAGTTGAAATGATTTCTTGGAGACTAAGGATGACACACTTCCTCTACTTTTCATTTATTAATAATATTAAGTAAACTGGAGGTGATAGTCTAAAAATGTATCAGTGAGAGCACTACAAAATTGCCGTTAACGTAGCAACATTGCCAGTGCCATGTCATACTACCTTTCAGGTACACTTTGTCAAAGAACCTTGTTGTCCTTTGATTCGCATTTCTTGAAGTCCCCGGCGTTCAAACGGAGGTGTAAGTCCATGCAATTTCAATTCATTTCAATTCAACTCGGTACGTACATATACAGATAAACTACAGTTAATACTTATAAGTGCAAAATATACAAATAAACATGCAAGTCAATGTGAGTTTGTAACTTGTGCTCAACTTGCTCTAAATTACATTAAGTAATGAATATTTTAACATGAACTATTTGCTAACTGCCATATGCATATATAATGACGTCAGTGGACCTAATGCCCGAAACGGATTCTGGTCTTGCAGTCAAAGATCCATTCAAGATGGCCGATGAAGCGAGATATTTAAATGTCGAGTTTGAATGTTATCATAACGTGGCCGGAAAGTACGTTTCGAGCCAGAATCTTAGCCAACTGAAATAATTAGTTTAGATATTGCGGAAGGAGTACGTAGCAACAACATAGAATGAACAAAGTCTCTCGGAAATATTTCTAAATTTACAAACTGATTACAACTTAAACAATAGATACTCAGTATGCCTGAAAGCGAAGCCTCTAAAAGCCCAACGCAATGAACCTGAATATCCCATATGAAGGGAGGGCTATGTGATATGCATTTTTGTTAAACTTAGAAAACCCTTCATGCCTATACGTTTACAAAGCCAAGGAGGGTGTGCTGAAGAGCATTATTACAGCATACGTCATGGGCCGCTGCTTCACAAATACATTTTTGGTTTCCCATATTCAGCATTTCACTGCTGAGACAAATTAACACTTACCTCGGAGCTTTTTGTCGACTCTTCGACTCAACACGTTCATCAGCCAAGAATCCAAGAATAACTACGGATTTAGTTCTTCTAATTCAAGTGATATCCCCAACTTAATTGCAGTAGGCTTTTGAAGCTTCTCTGTCTGGCGTTCAGACCTAGTGTTTCGTGTTTCTGAGATTGTTCTCTCAATGCCTGTAAATATGTTTAACTGAAAGGGCTCTTTCACGGCTAATTGCGCATGCTCAGGAGTTTATCGACAAGAAAACTGTTTCAAACTAAAATATGTATAACCAGGCACTGATCAGATACCTATCTAAGTTTTTCGACAGTCAAATGGCACGGATGGTCTGTTTTAGGCGGCGATTAAGTTGGATTGTAGTTATCAAATTTTATGTTCCGGGCCGAAACACAAGGTAATGAATTGCTTTAAAGGCTTAAAAAATTGGTAGAAGTGATTAATCACTGCCTTTTTAGCGGATTAAGATATTTTGTTCTAAAGTTAATTGGATAAATAATGTAAAAAAAGTACCTTCCGAAAAAAGAAACTCCTTTGACTCGGCCATGAAAGAGCTCCTTTTAGTGTGCGGAATTTTAGGCATATTTCCGAGATAATTTGTCCATCCTATGTTGTTGTTGTTGTGTAATCCTTCCGTAGTATTTGAATGTACCACTTAGGTTTGAAAAAATTAATTTTTTTTATCTCGAAACTTTAATTTCTTGTCATGTTCTGATAAGACTCCAATTCGACCTTTAAATTTACTGCATCAGAGAAAAATTTTCTGCCTTCTTCCATTTGATTGGATGTTTGACAACTAGAACGAGAATCCATTTGGGGCATCAGGCCTATATGACGTCATTACGCATAAGGTCACTGAACGACATCGTACTGACTACTTGCACCAAGAACAAAAAGAACTTAAAAATTCCTAAACTAAATTTATTTCAAATGAGATATATCTAAATTGTGTTTAAAGAAGAGATTGATTTATGTCCTATGCAAGTTTAGATTCCAACCTCTGAAACTGTAAATTAGGGAGATTTTCCGAGGGCCAAAAGCATTCTTCCTCAGTTCTCTGAAATGGGAATTTCTTCTTTTTGAGAGTGATCTATTGTTGTGTCTGCAAATAACGTGGAGCCGAAGTGGAAGTAGACCTGTCTATTTCCTATTTGTTGCTGAAAGAGAGTTGGATTATAAATATTTTCCTCGTTTTACGAAATTTTTAACCGTGAGGTTCGGGTCGAAGAACTTGGCTAATTTGGAAAGACCGGAAGATTACACGGAATTTTGGGAGACTCCCGGAAAAATCGGGAGAGTTACAACTCTTTTATAAACTATCCAATATGGCAGGCATCCCTGGTCCCCAGCGCATTTAATTACAATAGAGTATATTGGCCGCGCTTTTCCATACATTTTAGTGACCAGTTTTTACAAATATCTGAACTACAAAAAGTCCTTCCTTCTTTTTCTTACGAGTCGAAGGTTTGACCTAAGGTGATATTCTTTACCCTCACAAATTCATTCCGTTGTGCCTCGGTTAGCTCTTCGGCGTCGGGATACGAAGTTAGGTACCAGGCTTCCATTATGAAGCTGAGACATCTCAAATGAAAAACACATGGCAGCACCAACTTGACAACTCTCTCGATGGCTACTTCGACACAGTGCTTTCGTTTTAGCAGATAAAAATATTTCACAGACTGCATAACTACATTTGCCCAGGCGCTTGCGTTCAGAAGGTTGCGTTCATTGCTTAAAAGCAACAAAACCTTACTGAACTCACAAGCTTTATGTTTCGGAATTAACATCGGAGTTTGGTAATCAGTGACCGTTCCCAGTGTGCTTTCTTTGATTCTACTGTGAACGGACTTGACTTTGTTAAACAACTCCTGACCAAGGACGTCTTCAGCGTGAGTCTCAAAGTCGTGTTTAGCATACAGACTCATAAAGAAATGAAGGTAATGTGATGCTTGAGATTCCTTCGGGGAGATATTTGTAAAATCGAGGCGACTAAAATCCCAGAGCCGTGGGTCGATAGTAAGTCTCTGTGGACACAGGACCTTACTGGTGGATTTGGTTGCCACAACGAGAGGCTCCAACTGGCGAAACAAACTGCCGCAAACCTGCTGGAACATTTTATGCTCTTGGGTGTAGTGAACGCTGCCATTTACCGGCGTCTCCTGTGGAACTTGATTCATCCTCGTCCGTTTTCTGATAGCAGTGAGAAGTATGGCAACATCAATACCGTACCCACGCCACTCATGATTCCATTTCGAGTGCAATACGAGCTCCTGGAGAACATTTGCATTGAAGGCAAAGATTCCCGTCATGCATTGCCGTACAGCAACTCCGGCAAGAGCACTTATGAATGGATACGAGAACTGGATGGTGATCATGTCGTCATACTTGTACTTCAGAAAGTGGGATGTCGTGTAGTCAGCATTTCCGTTTCTCATTCCTTGATACAGCCGGCCTATCCACCCTTCCGTGTTGGCCAGGTCAGAATCGATGCAGAAAACATGGACGCCTCTGCTGGAGCTATTCTCTGCGCTCGTAATTTCAGGGACACACACGCGATGAATAAAATTCAGAGCACACTCAAATTGAGAACCCTTGCCGCGGATATCAGTTTGGCCGGGATTAGAGTTGAATATTGTACTGTCTTCGGTCACTACAGTAGCAAAGTCAATCTGATACCTGTAACAAAAAACAACTAAAACTGTAATTTTGTGCCGTGAATACATAACATAAACGAGAATTGTTCACTGAATTTTCTATGACGGAAATACTCGCAGCACAAGCGCAACATTCAAGAAGAGATGCAAAAAAATAACAAACGTGTTTAGACTTTAGAATTTGCAACAACAACCTCTTTTAGGATCACTATTACCACTACCAACACCGTTATCATTAACATCATCATACCATAATCATCACCATGATCATCACCATTACCACCTTTAGCCTTACAAATTACCATCACCATTACCATTACCAACACCAACATCATTACCATTACCCTCACATAAATACAAATACATATAGATATACACTTGAATATATTTATGTTACCTCTCTACTGCGTCATAAATCTCCAGATCAAACATGCTTTGGAGGAAGTAAGGTCCAGTTACACTTTGAAGCGTCTCCCGCTTGTTTGTGCCATCGGCCATCAATATCAGCACTTCTCCGGACTTGTAGGCTCCCTCCTTCAGAAAGGAAAAACTCGTAAATTTAGCTGCTGTCAGATACTTAAACGAGCCGACACGGTTTTTTCATTTGTGTGTACGTGTACGTGTACGTGTATGTGTACGTGTACGTGTACGTGTACGTGTACGTGTACGTGTATGTGTACGTGTATGTGTACGTGTACGTGTATGTGTACGTGTATGCAGGCGCGTAGCCAGGATTTTTCGTGGGGTGAGGTGGTGCGTGTGAGCAGTGAAAGTAGAAACTTCTAGGGGGGTCCGGGGGCATGTGCTCCCCCAAGTAAAATTGGGGGACTAAAAATAAAAGTAAAAGACTCGGGTTGCCTTGGAATACCTTTCGTGCGTTTTCATGGTATAAAAATAAAATATGGAGTGCTCAAAAGAAGAAAAAGGCATTTTTATCTGTTTTTATCACCGGTTCATATGTTGTTTAACGAATTAGTGCTTTTTAGGCGGACCCTTTTCGGTACGTGAAGGGGGGGGGGTATGCATATGCACCCTTTGCCCCCTGTTTACGCGCCTGTGTATGTGAATGTGTGCGTATATGTATGTGTGTGTGTGTGTGTGTGTGTAGATATATGACTATTTCTGTGTGTATGTATATGCTTAAGTATTTGTCTATGTGTGTGCGCGTACGTGGTGTATATCTGAATGTGCGCGCGCATACACTGTGTGTGCATTGTGTGTGTGTATGTGTGTGTGTGCATTGTATCTGTGTCTGTGTGTATGTGCATTGTGTGTGTGTATGCATTGTGTGTGTATACATTGTGTGTGTGTGTGCATTGTGTGTGTGTGTGTGCTGTGTACATGTAAAAAACACCTCAACCAGTTCGTCCTGGATGTCGAACGATCTGTGTAATCACATTTTCAACTTCTAAGATTTGTACTTTCGATTTATTTACCTTAATCGCTTTAACAATATCTTTGACGGCATTCTTAGCCACGTCTGGTATGGTTTCCCTCTCTCGCTCGTGGTATGAAGGTATCAGGACTACACACCGGTACCCACGTGTACGCAATTGCCTGCCACTATTTGTCCATACTCTGTATACACGGGAACGATGACAGTTGTTAAGCTCCTTAAACCTGTTTCACATTTTGTGTGAGGCTAGTTAAAATAAGCCGAGGTGAGATGTGGTGAAGTGAGGTTAGTTAAGATTAGGTGAGGTGAGGTGAGATGACATGAGATGAGATGACATGGGGTGAGATGAAGTGAGATTAGATGAGGCTAGTTAAGATGAGGTGAGATGAGATGAGGTGAGATGAAGTGAGATTAGATGAGGTTAGTTAAAATGAGGTGAAATGAGATGAGGTGAGATGAAGTGAGATGAGGTGAGGTTAGTTAAGATGAGGTGAGATGAGGTGAGGTGAGATGAGATGAAGTGACATGAAGTGAGATGAGATGAAGTGAGATGAGATGAAATGAGATGAAGTAAGACGAGGTTAGATGAATTCAGCAAAGTTAAGGTAAGGTGAGGTAAGGTAAACTAAGGTTAGATAAGGTGAACTGAGGTGAGGTGAGATAAGTAAGGTAAAGTACGTTGAGGTAAGGTAAGGTAAGGTAAAGTGAGGCTACTAAGGTGAGGTGAGATAAGGTAAGGTAAGGTAAAATTAAAGTAAATTAAGGTGAGATACAGTAAAGTAAAGTGAGGTTAAGGTTGAGGTGAGGTGAGGTGAGGTGAGGTAAGGTAAGAAAAGATTAGGTAAAGTAAGGTACGTAAGGTAAGGTAAGGTAAGGCAGGGTAAGTTAAGGGATAGGTAAGGTAAGTTAAGGTAAGATAAGATAAGATAAGATAAGATAAGGTAAGATAAGATAAGGTAAGCTAAGTTAAGATAAGATAAGGTAAGGTAAGGTAAGGTAGGGTAAGGTAGGGTAGGGTAAGGTAAGGTAGGGTAAGGTAGGGTAGGGTAAGGTAAGGTAAGGTAAGGTAGGGCAGGGTAAGGTAAGGTAAGGTAAGATAAGGTAAGAAAGGTAGGGTAGGGAAGGGTAAGATAAGATAAGGTACGGTAAGGTAGTTAGGTTAGATTAGTTAAGGTAAGGTAAGGTAAGGAAAGATAAGGTGAGGTGAAGTTCCAAAATAAGTCAAAACAGCAGTACTGACCTGAAAGCCAGTTTTCCGTCTTCGGCGTAAACATTGCTCTTTTCTGCATGAGTAACAACGTCGTGCGGCTGAAATGCCGCATGCGAAGAAACTGAATAATTTACAGACTTCATGGTGGCGTAGCTGCGAGACCACAATATGATGTCGAATTCCAATTAGCATGGAACAAGATCCTGGCGTAACGACAGAGAAAATGATCAATTTGAGCTAGAGACATAGATACTTTGTTGACTAAAACATCGCAGCTTACTCTGAATTACATTTAGTGTGTTAAACATTAAAAGTTAAAATACTCATTATAGAATTAATTTATTGGAAGATTGACCTACTATTTGGCAAAGACATGGTTTTTAAGGACTGGTAGAAAAACCTCAATTAGTGTTACGTTTTACGAGCACAAGAGCAAAAATTGGCGAGAAATCGTCCTGGAACCCGCTATGCTGGACATTTACTACAAATTAAAATATAGCAACTTGCCAATAGCTTATATTTGTAAATTATATATTTATAAACATTGAAAGTAACATGCGAGTTTCCTGTGTCAACTGTGACTACTCCACGCACAGTACTGTGTTTAGTATAGCACTGATGAACAGCTTCACACTAGATTGTTGCTTCTTCATACAAGGGGCCGTCGGAAAATCGATTTGTTAACGGTTAACGTCCAATGGAAATTAAAATGTTCTATGATGGTTTCGCCAAAGTTGCATATGACAGTACTGTTGACACAATTGAAAGGACTATTGAGCAAAGACTTCATCTGCTATTATTCATAGACATTTTCTGGTATAATTTGTTCGTTTGTATCGCGGATCGTTTGTCTGAACTCAGACTCTGAATCTGGTTGTGAGAGTGCAAGACATTGGTGTTGTTTCTGACTTACCAACTAGTTCACATCGATCAGTTATTGGCTGCAGTGCAACTTTCTGCAATCGCGCAATGCACAAATTAATTATTAACGACTATAAAAGGCCAGATTTTTTATCTGTAGGATAACGTTCAAATCTGATTTCCAATATTTTGATATTAAATTTGAGATTGGGTATAACTGATCTGTTATGATTGCTGTTAAACTTCGTTGAAGCTCTGTCTTGAAAACAAAAACATGTTTTATCCGTTTTGCTCTTGTTTTCAGACGTATTTTTCTTAACGTCCACCTCCTACCCATGAGACCCCCTCCCTCCCCCCTTAAAGTCCATTGGACGTTAAGCGTTAACAAATCAATTTTCCGACAGCCCCTAAGACTGTTGTAGTTCTGTTTGCATCAGACACAAAATGTATTTATGCTAGCTTCTGTGCTTCCAGCTTCGTTACTTCAGTAGGAAAATGTTTTACTCTATGCCATCTTAAAAATATCTTAAAAATAGTTTGTAGCTAATTTCAGCTTTCTTTTCACTCTCGCCTTTATCGGGCCTTTTTGAATAGTCCAGTTGTTAAAAGCATTTAGCAGCTTTCCACTCTCCATAACATGTCATACGCACTTCCACACATTTTGAAAAACCTTCAAACTGTTTCATACTATTAATTCGCTTAAAATGAGAATGTAAAAACTTTAGTTTCCTAAGGTGAAGTATGCGTCAACATTTTTGCCCAACTTGTAGCGCAACGTTGTTGAATTGCGGGTTTGATCTTGTTGTTGATCGTATTACCACGTACTTGAACAACCTGTCACACAACAAAATTGCCTGTCTGCTTTTTAGTCCTCTTTCGAAGTGTCCCACAAACAAGGAAAGGTTTTTAAAATCACAAATCAGTTGTTACTTCTTTTCTCCTGAAAGGTTCTTTTCTAAGGCAACAGGATTCGCTTTTTCCGGCTCTTCAAGCAACTCCCTGCCGTTCCGCCATAATTTTGTTTTGGTTGTCTCGGTTGAGCGCGCTTGCTCTAATTTTCAGTTGGCGTCAGCTTGATGCGTATATGAAAGGAACCAATCACCTGCGTTCGCTTCGTACCTTGTTGCGTGACAAGTTGGGTGGTGGTGGTAATACGCGCAACAAAGCGAAGAGTGAAAGTCGAGTCTACTTTCTACAACATCATTTCGCAATTTGCAACAGAGAATTTTGTTGCGTGACAAGTTGTTCAAGTCAGTGGTAATACGCGCAACCGCATTGCTACAAGTTGGGCAAAACTGTTGCCTGTATTACCGCACCTTAAGTCCATCTCGCTACGCGTGACTCAGGCTTGGCAGACGTGATCTGATTGGTTGCCGGTCGAGAAAGTCCAAACAAACAAACAAACAAACAAGAGAAAGTTGCAATTTCACGTTTCTAGTAAGTTCTGCTCTCCGTCATAAAGCTGCATGATTAAATCTCGCACTTGCTGAACAGCTGCTAGGAAAGTAAGCAAAACGCTTAATGGCAGTATATCATTTGCTGTTTTCAAAATGTATTCGGCAGGGTTTTACTAGCTGTTTAGGATACTGACTAGTTTTAAAAATATTATTCGTAGATTTGCCACGTTTGAAAAGTTCACGCTATTTAGTCACATTTCTTATTGATTCAGCCGTTCTTTCGATAACCAGTCACGGCAGATGCAACGGCCGTCTGCACTGTAGGCATGCAATATTTTATCAAGCCTAGTTCACACTAATGAAATAAGATGAGCACAAGATGAAACAAGCACAACATAAGGACAAAATAGATACTGTGCTTATTTTATGTCTGTGTCGTACCCGTGCAGTAACCGTGAAAGAAGCATAACATAAACACAAAGAACGGGACGTTTTCTTTACTTATGCTTGTGTTTGTTTCATGCTTATGCTATTTCACGTCTGTTCACACTACCTATTTTATCCTTATGCTATTTCACGTCTGTTCACACTACCTATTTT
>JANSTQ010162178.1:0-10764 GCA_026167885.1 Bergia puertoricense
CTAAGACTTGTGCTTCTCCGGTCAAAACTTCACGAGAGTTGCCCTACAAACGGTGGAATGGCTGCTTTAGGTAATTTGCTCAGCATTGTTTTTGTAATTTATGTTATATTTGTGTTCTTTTGCATGTTATCTTACAGAAATAACAGTAAACAAGACATATAAAAAGGAAAGATAATTTTATAGCGTATTAAATAATTTGCTTGTACATCATCTTTCCATATTTAATGTGATGGTGTTGACAATCAAGTACCATGATCCTTTGTGTTTGTTCGTTATCTTATTGGTTTTTACCCCTTGGGGGATGATCTCTTCGTCTCGTTTTGCCTCCCGAGGGTATCACTCAGTTTGGAAATGTTCGAACCATATCTTCAGCTCAGTAAATTTATGGGCCATGAAAAAAATGGTCAGCACAAAAGATCACGGAAGTTGGTTGCAAGTCTTTAAAGTTTTTTCGAGTACGTGGCTGTTAATCATTGGGTATTTGGGGATGAAATATTCCCACTTTTTTTGTCGCTATTCCTTTTGTTTCTCTCTGCTTAATTTTGTCGCCAAAATATCGAAAACCATAGAATGTTAGTATTTCCAACGATAATTTGTTTGTACTATAAATTCTAAAATAATACTTGTTTACACTTTTCATTATGCTAGACTTACTTGTTCGATGGAGAATATTTGACGATTTTTTAAAAAGAAGGTCGGTTTCGGTGCAATCTTAATTTTAAAAGCTTTAAGGAGGCGCCAGAACCCACTGTTGGAATTTTAAAAATTCTTAAAATTTTTAAAGTTTCAATTATCACTCTAATGACCAGGCCAAATCACAACTCATCAATAAAAAGGAAATTCTGCAGCTGAAGAACGGATATAATAATACTTTATAGGATGTTACATTAACTTAAAAATTTGTTTTTGCTTTCATGTATCACGTGTATAGGCATGTCGGAATCTGATGCGAAGAGCTTGATAACTAACCTCGCACTTGATTCTGTTCTAACTGTTGCCTCTGTCAATGACGCGGAAAGTGTTACTATTTCTGGAAATGACGACGCAATTGATCGCGTAAAGCAACATTTGACGACCAACAATATCAACGTATTTTGGCGAGTTCTTCCAACATCGCACGCCTTCCACAGCAACCACATGGACTCCATTCGATTGGCGTTTTTCAAAGAGGTCAAGAAGTTGAACTTAAAGGCAAAGTCTACAACTGCACCAATGTTTTCGACAGGTTTGAATCTTTTATATGCTAGAGTACTCTTATAAATATGTCTATATCTTTTCTTTTTGAAACTACACTCTTTGTTTATATAAGAACGTCTAATTTGGGGGCTGAGACTGGATGTTCTTAATTGTTTTGAGGATTTCAACTTCCACTGTTCTTAAAATGTTGTTATGTTTTAGGATTGAGTACATACTTATTTTTTTTATTTTCGATTCACACAAGCCAATCCAAAATGGAAATATAACACTTTGTAACTGCGCGATGTAGCACGAGCATTAGGCACTGTTTTACAGTTTAACAACAAATTATCTCCACTGAATACATTACAGTATGTAAAATAAATGTTCTCTACGTATCCCCAGCCTCAGCATGTTCTTAGTATGTTCTTAAATTTTGGGATTTTTTCGGCCTCAATGTTCTTATAAAAACGGTTCTTATAAAATTTTTTAAAAAAAGTGTATTAACCGCTGTCAAGATTGGTATTTTCTTTCATAAGGTTTCCGGTTCGAACGTGTGATCTCATTTTCAGATAGTGTCAGTACTAACGTTACAAACGAAAACAGGATACTTGTGAAGACGCTAACTAAACTAATGTTGATATGATAAAACTTTTAGAGAAACGTGAGAAATGCTAGCGCTTGCATCAGGATAAATCTAACATTAACTTTGGCTTCAATTAAATCATTTTAAGCGTTACAGGCCGACCTTTGTGATGACATTAATTTTTACGTTTTGGCAAAACAAGAATTAAAATTTTCCTGGATGAACAAATGAACCAAATGATAAGAAAGATTCTATCAAAGTTTCAGTCAAACTGAAAAACCTGAGTTTGAAGTTTCGAAATTTTGAAAGAAACTATCAGCAACTGGGTGCCAGTTTTTATCAAACGATCGCTTCTGATCGATGTACCGATCGTTTCAACTGTTTGTAAACTTTTTCTGTTATCTACCTATTTGCCCTGAAAAGTGAATAAATAAATAACACGTAGCTTTGTCATTGCCTTGTGAAGAGTCATGCTTATGAAAGTTGCAACATTATGTCATCGTCGTGTATACAAGACGAGCGAACAATGAAATCCACTCTGGTTGCTTACTCCTTCTTTTTTCTCTTAGCGTCTCCTCCTCGAAGGTTTATTTGATTAACGTATTAAATTAAAATTAATATCCTACGCCAGTCGGGGTCGCACGTTAACCGGCACAAGCTAGATTTGAGCGAATAGCCGTTACAATCCACGGTCGGTTCGAATCAGTCAGAACGCTTTCAATATAAAATTCCCAGATTGATCGGACCTGATATATTCACAACAAGGCAAAGACAGAGCTAAGTGTTATTTATTTATTCACTTTTCAGGGCAAATAGATAGATAACAGAAGTGTATAAACAGTTGACACGATCGGCACATCAGAATCGATCAGAATTACATGTAAGCGATCGTTTGATCAATACTCAATCCTCTTTTCAGGGCAAATAGGTAGATAACAGAAGTATATAAACTGACGTAATTGTTTGCATTTTGCCTAATTAGGAAATTAGCATAAATCAAACTTCGAGTTTCAGATAAACAGAATCCACAGAATGAAAGACCATGAGACAGTTAGTACTTGGTGAAAATTCAAGCAAAACATATGGAGTATTTTTCGAGTAACGAGTCTTTCAAAAATTCCAAATTTACAAAGAAAATTGCCATCAAACCATGTAAATCTCTATAAATTTTGATATTTTTAAACACTCATTTGTCGGAAGCCCTTCGACATGTCACACTAAAATTTTATTGAGAATGAGATCTACGATGGTCTTTCGGTTAGTGAACTCTAATTGTTTAAAGTTTGGAGTTAAATTCTTGCTATTTTATACCAATGATGAAAGTATAAACAAAACGATTCTCCCATAACTGGGCGGATTACCAAGGTGTTACCAAACTTCATCCACAGTGGTTTTTATAGCTCGATCCTCTAAATTAATTCTGACACAATATGGACATACAGCACGCAATATTTAATGTGCAATAAATGTTTGAGAAGTAGTTGATTGATGCAGGAACTAAATACATAAAGTAACTAGTGAACAACAAAGGAAAATAATGAGGTTTTTTTGGCTAATATCAAAGTTAAACACGCTTTCTGAGTATTTACCACGGATAAAAAAAGTTACCCACCAAAGAAGTGCAAATTAAACGACAAAAATGTTTCGCAATTAATAAAATTACAAAATTTTATAGCAAGAACATTGACTAACAAAAAGTGCAAGCATCCGAGTTCATTGTTTAGACCAATGAAAGCTATTTTTAACAAAAATAAATTTTGGTTGTTTATTAGTTGCATCTTAGAACTAAGAAAACCGTGAAAATAGTTATCTTCAATTCGAAATAAATCATAACATTTTATATATGAAAAGTTGTTTATTTAGAGATAAATAAATAATGAATTAAAAACATCATGCATGCTGTAACACGCAAACACTATCACACTTGTTTATAGAATGCAATAACTCAGTTACCTTCTGGGTCGATTTTATAAACTGTTGGATTTCAAAAAATAAGTAAGTCTCCAACCTAAAGGTATATTTTACGGATTTAAACCAGGCAAGATACCATATAATGTAATAAATTATTGCATAAAGGTAGCAAAATAATATATCTAATATATTCTAAGTGCATAGCAGCAGGAAAAACGCCTTTTCAATATTTTTATCACGTTTCTGAAAAAGAATTAAAGATGACAAGGAAGCCCTTCAATAATTACGAGCATTTAATTCTTACTTCACTTCTTTCCCCACAGCACCAGTGTACATTTCAATCTGCAAATATTATAATATTACTGCAATGTTAAAGCTGAATTAAAAAAGAATTCCCTATATAGTTTTCTCTAGTTCAAGCGGTAAAATCATCCATAAAAGAAACGTCGGAGAACATTCAAATGTAAAAGGGGGGACTGTTTGCATCGCACACCTTTCTCCGTCAGCGCCCAATTCACAGAGAAAATGTTATGCTTGACCTAACTTATATAAACCTTTCTCCGTCAGCGCCCAATTCACAGAGAAAATGTTATGCTTGACCTAACTTATATAAACCTTTCTCCGTCAGCGCCCAATTCACAGAGAAAATGTTATGCTTGACCTAACTTATATAAACCCGAATCAAAGGCCCGAGATTCCCCTTTCACCAAAATTTTAATTTGTCACCTTCTTTAAGACGTAGTCTATTGACATAACTATGAAATATGCATTTTTTACACTTGAACAATCAGTTCTTGAAAAGTTAGGTCTTCCGTAATGGCATAATTAATGTAGCTTAAAGTAATCTGCAAAGTAACGTAAAAAGAGATAACTTATTTCTACTTTGTGCGCCATGATTAAGCCACTTGATGTTGATGGTCCCTTGTCTACAAATCCGTTTTTAATAATTTGAAGTTGGTATTTACGGCAAAAGAAAATGGGAAATTCATCCCTCTAATAAAATTTATCCTTTGATAAATTTGAGTATTCTTGACATTCTAAAGAGCAGAAGTTTCGAGATAATATTCCTCCCCATGATCATCAAAATATTTGGGCGGCCACTTTCTCCGCATCTCAAATCGGAAATACTCCCCAAAACTAGAACCCAGTCCTTTAAACTTGTTATATTTTCATTTAATTTGATAGTAAGTGGTGATATGATATCGGGAAAACAACTAACGGCAGACTACTGGTGGCAGAATCTTCGGCAGCCTGTCTTGTTTTATCCAGCAATGAAACACGTTTTTCAAGATGGCTTCAGGTTCTTCATTGAGATCAGTACTCAACCAGTGCTGGCACATTACGTTAGGCGCATCTCAGAACAGGAAGGACATCCTCAGCACAAAAGGGCGGTTGTTCTACCTACATTGCCAAAAAAGAACGTTTCTGAGCAGCACAAGTTTTTTCTATTGAACACAGGTAAACTTTCAAGAAGAAAGCTTTAATTGTTTAAAGAAAAAAATCTGAAAATTGTGTATCATAGGTAATCATATACATCATAGGTAACCGTATAAATGTTCAATACACTGGATGACCATTAATCAAGAGATATAAGCAGTTTCAAACTACACAAGATGCTATTGACATCGAGGATGTTTTTCGAATAGAACAAAAACCAAAAGGTTGCATCGAGAAGACTTCAAATTTACTAGTCATTTTATTGGAAAGTAGTTGATTGAAACTACAAACAAACTATCAAACTATCAAAAGTAATTTTTTTAAAGTTATTTTCTTAAGTAAGGAAATGATTAAGGGTCCGTTTTACGAGACTTTTGCCAAAAGTTAAAAAAACGTAATAAAAGCTTAGATTGTGTTGTATGTTATGCTGTTCTGTGTTGTGTTTCGTCGTGTTTTGTTGATTTATTGTTTTGTGTTGTGTTGTGTTGTGTTGTGTTGTGTTGTGTTGTGTTGTGTTGTGTTGTGTTGTGTTGTGTTGTACTGCATTGGCATTAAGCTAAGTGTCAATTTTTTTGTTTTGCTTCATTACAGTTGTATAATATTGGTCTTAAAAATGAAGCAATTTTCTTGTAGAAAAAGTAATTACTGTAAATTACCGAGTTCCATTTAGCCTTATGATTGTTAAGAATATCATTCGATTAAATCTCAGAGGCAAATAAATAACGTTTTGTAATACTCATTTAATTTTTGTTTCTTATAAAGTTGGGCAATTGCACACAATGGGTTACTGTGTGGAATGGGAACGTGTACAAGGAAATGGAAGCCATCACTTGGTGCGTACTCCTTCGTATCCTTGGCAACATCAAGAGTATTGGCACAGCGCAGGAAATGCCTCAAAGGATATAGGTCCACTTGAGGCGTACCAGGACTCAAGCCATCGCAAAAACCATCCCTTCCTTGGTCAGTATTAATAAGAGGGAATATTTAAAACAATCTGTCACGGTCTGTTATGAATATCTTTGCAGATATAAAACAATATTTATGAAGCATGTTATTATAAAATTAACTCTGTAAAACAAGGTCCGTTTTTCTATCAATATACTTCTTTAATCCTGAAAAAAATAAGTTTGCAATCCTGAGAGACATATATTGGGACTTAATGATTATTTCCAATTTACTTTAAAAATATAAATTTCGAATTTGGAAAGAGGAGTGGAGGGGGTAGGATCCTGTGTTATATCTGGGATACTTTGCATCCGGATAAGCAAAAGCAAAACTGATACTACTGGCACAGAAACATTATGTAGAACCTCTAAGAATACTTTATTGTGATATATGATGTTACAAACGTGTCCAGAATAACAGACTGCAAATGCTCAATGAAACTTTAAACTGCTTTTAGTAAAAAGCAATAGTCCACTGTCACTGGTTAGCCAGTCAGTCAGAAATGATTGGTTTGACAAAATAAAAAATGGGCAGCAACAAGGTGCTGATCGCTTTTCTCGCTCATACGTCTGGTGTTGGTGTTATCGACATTTCGACATGTTTTTCTGACTCCAAGTTCTACCATGTTCCCAGCCATCCCAACGGTTGTTTTGTTGAGAGAGACGATCAGACTATAGAAATCTTAACAATTCCGTTTCCACCACAATCAAGAGCTTACTTTCATTTAAAACTACATGTACAGAGAACCATCAATTCAAGCTATCGTGAAGCATGTCATTATTAGAGGAACTTGATTAGAAAAGCTCCTATTTATAACAACATGTTCATATATTAATAAGTATGCAGTTCAAATTCGCCATTTTTGTTAATATCTAGAATTATTACTTACTTGAGGGGACAGCTTTACATGTTAATTATATCCAATTTGAAGTTACTGGTTGTTCCTACAATTTGATTGGGTGCACACTTTGAATCTGCCACTCTTGAGTCTATCGACAACGACGCTAATGATAACGACGCCACTGACAACGACAATATATGACAGAAAAGACATAATCAACAACAACAATACAGCAAAAACAGCAGCAACAATAATAGCAACAGTGACAATGAGAACAATAATAATGGCAGCGACTGAGACAACAATGACAATGACAATGACAACTTCATCAACAATCACAAGAAGAAAAATAATAAAAAAGACACTGACAATGTCAAAAATGACATTGACAATGACAATGACATTGACAACAAAAATGGCAACAACAATTATGACGACAATAGTCACAACCACAAAATAGTAACAAAAACAACAATAAAATGACAATAACTGCAGGACAATAATAACAAAAAAGTTAAACAAAAACAATGACAACAGTGACAACAACAAAAGCACAGGAATTGGTTAAATTGCGTGGCAACTGAATTTCGTATCATGTAATTTTTGATGTCGGCAACGATAATGTCACTGACATTGAAAAATAAAATAGCAAGTGACAAAAACAAAATTACAGCAACATCATCATCAAAGATGACAAAAACAACAACAACAACAACAAAAATGACAACAGCATTAACAATGACAATAACAAAAAATGACAACAATCGAATGACAAAAGTAACACAAAACCATAATCATAACACAAATTGCACTACTGCTACGCGCGGCCGTGCAATTTTGTAATCACTCGTAAGATTTCAGACCAAATTGCACTCCACAAATTACCATTACAAACAATTGTTATTGTATTTAATTCATATTTTTCCCGCCTCATTGATCTAGGTGAAATGAAGAGCACTAGACAATTTTCTGGCCTTTGTTGTTGGGAGGCAGAAATTGATCTGTACCGCTTTCCCTGGCTGAAAGACCACTCGTTAATTCAAGGCGGCCCCATTCTTCCTGGAGCAGTCTATATGGAAATGGTGCTTGCAATGGCTGCAGACAGATTTCTCTGTGATACAGTTGAATTGAAAGAAGTGAAACTGACAAATATTTTGACGTTGCCAGAAACTCAGATTCGCAAAATGAGGTTCGTTTTGGTTCCATATTTCTTTTGAGACTTGTGTATGAAATTCAGGAGATGCTAACATTACTGGTGAAATCAACAAAAATATGTTTTTGCAGGTTACGGTTACATACAAATAAGCAAGTAAATGGAGGTGATTTTCAAATAACTAATCTCCAAAATCAGACATTGGAGCAGGTTCTGGCAGCAGGAGAGGTCTTTGTGGACTTAACGTCGAGGAAAGCAAATTCAGTACATCAGAGGAAGAAAGGTATTTTTTTAAAATAAGCACACCTCGGAAACAAGTGTTAACACCAAAGTAGCCTCGGGGCTGTTTATACATTTACAAATATTTCATTTTGAGAGAGGAAAAGGGTAAAGGAGGAGGGATGGGGGTAACCTCTTTTCGACGATTTATTTGGCTTTGATACTAATTGAAATTTGTGGTCCTGCCAACCTTGCAAGAACGACGACGCACAGTACATGCGAGAAGTTGTTGAGTCTATTATCACTGACCCAGACCATTAACTGTACAATCTGTTATTCGCCAGTACCCTCGACCGAAGTCACTGAGATACATTAACGTTCCTTCCATATTTCGACTTGCAGAACAAAGAGATTTTTAAAGTCTTTGATAGTGCTTTAGGTAGTTATAAATTGTAACTTTTATAGATATATAAGTTACAAAAGTTTTAAACTAATATAGTTCAGCCTTAGCTGCATTATTGATTTACGATATATATCATTGTTATTATTTTTATTAATTATTCGTAAGTACTGCTACTGCTCCACCAAATCACCTATATGTTATTTTGTAAATAATAATTGCCATAAGACTGAAATAACTTTTCCTCATTCAAAATGTGTTAGTACAGCTGCACCAACTTAGCCAAAACCGAAGCAAGCAAGGTGAAGCAAAGTGGTGTGATGCGACCCAACGCAAAGCACAGCAGAAACTCTGTACTTTTTTCACGATAATATTGCCGTTCCTAAGATATTACCTATTTGCCTTGGTAAAGCTTTACTCATGTTTTAGAAAGCATGTTAATAATTGAACACGTTTCCCGTGACAGTGATAGCTGGTGATAGGTTAACAAAAGATGCTCTCGGCCAACTGATCAAAGATATGATCGCTCAAATGGAGGAAATGTCTTTGGATGCATTAGGAGACTATGGTTTCAACTTTGGACCCTGTTTTAGACTGATGAAAAAATTGTGGTGCAGAAAAGACACAGGTAACAGCTTAATAGTTTTCTGACATTGCTCTACCTAGAATTATTTCCTTTTGAAGATAATTTAGAATAACTGGAGACCAATAAGGCAAATATACAAAGAGTTCCGAGGAAAATCAACAGTTCGTGTGGTAAAAAGTTGGACTTTTGGGGGGAAGAATTGCTGGAGGGAACTCCTTTACTGGATGTTACGAGGATGTTCGTCGTTCCTTTCAACGGTTAAAACATTGCAGTACCACTTAAGCTGTTAGAAAAATAAACGAGCGTTTGAATTCAAAAAGCTACCTTTTAGCGATTTAATATGTAAGAATGCCCTTATCGGAATAAATAAAAACGAAAATAAGGGTCACATCTGCATTTTTTGATTTTCGCAGCACTTGTTTTGGATAATTGCAAGTAATTGGAACACAATTCGTTATATTTTAAGGGAACAGTAAGTTCGAGCCACACATATACTAGTACCATTTAGGCCGATCACTTTAGAATAATTCGACGATCATTCCCCGACATGTCCAATAATGGTACCTCCCCCCTTCCTCAAGAAGATAAGAAACCACTCCGAATTTCACTGGATGGAATCCTATTTAATTTTTGGCTTAAAGAGGCAAAAATACCTTCGTGCTTTAGTAAGAACTCACCCATTTCAGTAAACAATGGTGAAATTAGAATATTCTTTTTGCGAAACAGATTTACGTAACATAAATAAATTTTTTCAAATCATTATAGAGAAATATTCAATTTCCAAAGTCTTTTTTTTTCAAAATTGTGCCAGAAATGCTTGCCGCATTTTATCTGTTCTGACCAACAAAGCCTGCTTCATTAAATTATATATTTAACATTAACGTAGTGATAATCTTTTCTGAAATAAATAACTAAAATCTGGAAGCTGAAGCAGACTTTCACAATTCTGAAAGGAAGGCATTCCTTTAGTAGACATAATAGACAGCTTTATATCGACAGCGTTACATGCAACCACTTCTACAAGAAAACTACTTAATTTTATAAAATACCACAAGTTACGCGATAACTTTTATTCATTTGCCAAATCAAAAGTAAAATCAAGAAAAAGAAATTTTGGAAAAATTGCAGATATTTTTGGCAAATCGATCTTTAGAAACTGGTGATTTAAAATTAACTTTTTTCCCTTTATCAAATTTATCTAATTATTTCCAAAATAATTTTCCTTTTTCATAAACTATAGTATTTTATAAACTTAGAAACAATTTATTGGGTTGTTTAGGAAAGACTGATATCACCCGTTTAATGATTGGCATGGTTGCTATGGCAACGACATGGCACTTAATAGTACAAAGCAGACTGGCATTATTCGTGTATTATGTGTAGTAACCAATTACAACCAATAGACAATAAAGCTAACACTTGTTCATTGTCCATGCAAGGAGAAGGGATTGTTCTGTTATCCATGAACCCTGATCTAACAACTGCACAAGAAGCTGAAAATTACATCATT
>JANSTQ010162189.1:0-10762 GCA_026167885.1 Bergia puertoricense
ATCTTATTGGTTAGAGCATGATGGGCATTAAATTTGTTAGATCCTGACTGCTAAGCTTGCTTGGCTTCAAAGAAAATTACCTCGGCCCGAGTATAGGCTACTCCAGTAACCTCTTGTTGGCTCATAAAAACTGGCTAATTGTAGTCCTTGATATATGTAACTTTAAAATTAAAAAAAATTGCACATGCTATAATATATGTTTTTGCAGATTGTTTTCTAAATAAATTAACAAATGAATAAAATCAGCTGCAAGATCAAGACTTTAGATTTGGATTTATCAATTAAATGGCTGAGGGTCTGGGAAACACCCTTGGAGAAACAAAACAAAACAAAATACCCTTTTTGTCTCACAATTTTTCATTTATTGTACTTGCTACCTGAGGAACTGCATTTGATTTAAGCATTAAAATTCATATAGACTTATGAGGCACTCAATATACTGTATAAAATTACATATAATTATGTGTGACAAGGTAAAATGAGATCAAGGAAAAGTCTAATTGTATTTTGCCATGCAATAGACCTCTCTTGCCACGCAGTGGCATGCAATTTGCTATCAATGCCGCACTATATATTTTCCCAGGTCAAAAGACCAGGGTGACTTTCAGTTGTGGTGTGTCACTTACAATTAAACTTGTCTATAAGAACTTGCATTTGGTTATTTATTTTCTCTTATTATGGCTATAAATTCTTTGTCAGTGTCAGCCTGCAGGTTCTTACACTATTTGCTTAAACAAACAAGGCCAGTTTTTATTACTGTATACATAGTGTAAACATGAAAGGAGCAGCACAGCTTAGTTTTTGTCCAGCCATATTTTGTTACTGCACAAAAACCTCTCCAATGCGGAGTGTTTATATTGTTCTCCTTCATTGTAGAGAGACATTGATTATTATAATATGTTGATTAAAACAACCAACGATAGGAGTTACAGCTGAACCTTCAATAAGTGGCCCTTTATTGAGCGACCACCCTTGTATGAAGCAGCCACTTCTCAAAGTTTCAAAATATTTGTCAGTCATTTTCTATAAATTGACCCTGGATGCAGCCACCCTTGAGGGGTCTGAAATCGCGTATTCTTTTGTTTTTGGCCTGTATTAAGTGGTCACTCTGGTCATATTTTTATTCTGTTTTAAATTTCTTGTTGTTAGTGTTTTGTCCTGTAAGAAATGAGGGACTGGCCACACCCAAGGGTTGTTGGTGTACATACTGTACCTGTATTAAGCAGCCATAAGGGTAGTCATGTCATGGAAATTTGAGTGTACAATATTTTGCTCAAGCTCAAACTTGATTGTACTAACTTGTAATAATCAAAACTTTTAAAATTAGCTTTAACTTTTTCATTTTCTTTGAGAACTCAAGTTGTTGTGAGAAGTTTTCTGTTGTTTTTTTGTGTTAACTTTGTGTTCAGTTTTTCAATTAGTTTTTGGTTGCCTTCTTTTCGCCTTGCTAGGATATCTTGGACACAGCCGGACAAGAAGAATACAGTGCTATGCGAGACCAGTATATGAGAACAGGAGAGGGGTTCCTGTGTGTATTCGCTGTTAATAATAGAAAATCATTTGAAGACATTGCTCAGTACAGAGAACAGGTGAGGTTTGTTTTGTAGCTGACTTGTAGTCTTGCCGACTTCCTAATAGCTTACCATGGTATGTACTCAACAAGCGTTTCTTAATCAGTTTTAGTCCAGTGTGATTTGAACATGGTTTCTATGCATGAGTTAAAAATCAACAGGGGCAAGTTCCATGGAAGTTAAGCAGAGAGTCTGGAATGCACTTATTAACAAATTGATTATGTTTTAAAGTTCGAAGGCCAGTTACATAGTAAGCTTACAAAGGTGAAGCAAGACTGATTGTCATGTCTATTCCCATGTATAATATAAAGCAAGGCAAAATGTAAAACTTTTTGTTATTATCTGAATAGATTATATAATTACCCCCTCCCATAGGGAATGACCCCAGCAGACAGCAACCACACATCCTGTATCTGTTGGATATGGAATCCTTGTGAGACAAGATGGAATATTTGAAATGGGTTGTGATACAGTCATTGGATTCAGGAAAGCATGGGAAGGGGCCCACCTGTGGGTAATGACCAAGCTCCAGCTGGTTTTCTAAAAGTCACCTTGGGCTCTTAACATGACCTTAGGAAACAGTGCCAACACATTCTGTATCTGTTTGGGCACTATTCGAATCACAGGCACCTGCCCTAGTGGAAAATCCCCAAACTAAGAGGTCCAAGCAGAGACAGTAGATGATTGCTACATGAACAAAATAAAAAAAAGTGTGAAAAAAGGGAATAACTGGACTGCTGTTCCAATCCTGGGTGGACTTTCAGTGGGCTGGTTGGCAAGTTCCTGGGATCCCTTGATATAAGAAAAAAACTTGTCATAAGTAAAGTTGTCAGACAATGAAATTGAAATTTTGTACAACAGTTAAGTGAGCACGGGACTGTTGGCAGTGCTCGACATTAAGCATTTTAGGTCACTGGCCTATTGGACCAGTAAAATTCAAAACTTACTGGACCAGCATGAAAGTGCACTGGCCCAACATGAAAAGATCCTTTTTGATTTCAAGGATATCATAAGCTGACATGATTTCCCTGGCTAATGTTGACTGAGTTTTTATATTCTGTTAATCAAAAAATTGACCAGATAATCTCATTGACAGAATTCACAAAGTGATTGTTTAAGAGGTTGCTGGCCCATGCAGCAGGTAGAAGGGGTAAACAGTGCATTGGGTCCATCAGGTCAGTGTTAATGTCAACCCTGGCTGGACAAGGTAGCTGGTTTTGCAAAAAAGGGTATGATGTTGTAGAACTTGCAAAATTTGTCATACAAGGTCCGGTCCAGACAGACTGATAATTTTGTTTAGTGCCAGTGGACAATGCATAGGCTTGGATTTTTTACTTTGCTTCTTAAGTCTGCCTAGGAATAACCTGGTGAAAGAGAGGGAGGTGGATCAGTCATCAGTTCTATGCAAAAAAGAATGGTTTTGTGCTACAGTGGAACTCTTGTCATTGTACGATAAAATGGGGTTATGCTGTCAAGATTCTGGCTATGCCCTTGACCCTGTATGTCAATTGTAATGATATATTGTGTCTTGTTTGCTTCCAGATAAAAAGAGTCAAAGATGCAGATGAAGTACCGATGGTTTGTAAGTGTTATTAACATCAATTTTATTCATTGGAAATTATGACATGTCTGTTAAAATGCTAGGTAAAATCTGATCCTGACTTTTGATGTTACCATAAGACATTCTTTAGACATTGACTTCAACATGTTCAGCATTGCGAACTCCTCTTTTCAGCTGTTCACCATTAATGAAATTTACAAAATTAATATTACTGTTTCATTCATCAGAAAACCTTGTGCAAACTTATATAAAACTGTCTGTCTGGTTAAATGCATGCATTGAATGTGTGGTGATTGAGGAAATTTTATCATTCAAATGTCAATAGAACATTCAGTCTAAACAAAGCCCTATTTTTTGTGAAGTTTAATAATAAAGTGTGCCGCATTTCAGTCACAACTTAATGGTAATTACAATGTAGTTAATTAGCTAGAAATGGTGCATAAATATGCCTCTTCACTTGAAAGCTTGTGCTTGACAAGAAACTTGCAAAAAACTGTCTTTAATCAAACTTTGTTAGATCTACAGAACAAATAACAGTATCATTAATTGAAGCATTTAACTTTAGATCAAAAAAGGCCCTGCTTTTTTTTTAGATAGCCCTTATGAGTCCCTTTCTGTTTGTCTTGGCATAGTGAACTCTACACTACTGTTGGCTCAGTTATTATAAAAAAATATTTTTGTTTTACTTTAGTTGATAACATAATTTTGTTAATCATTATTTAGTGGTAGGCAACAAGTGTGACTTGCCAAAGAGAGATGTCAACACTGCCGAAGCAAATGACCTAGCAAAGAATTACAACATTCCATTCCAAGAGACGTCAGCGAAAACAAGACAGGGTGTAGATGATGCCTTTTACACACTCGTTAGAGAAATTAGGAAAGATGTAAGTGGCATGTTAGTAATTAACTCACTTAAACATAATATTGCTGAGTACTTTTTCAGCAGATGTTGTGAAGTCTGTTTTCTGCTCTACCTTCTTTTGATAATTTTAATTTTATATTAACACAAACTCAGTTAGCTTATTGTATTAAGTTTAGAACTAAATAAATGTGGCTTTTTTTGTTACATTGTTCCCTTAAAAAGCTTTGTGCTAGTTTCCCCTTCCATAAAGCCTTAAAAACATTTCAGATTCACTGGTATTAGTTCTCGACTGGTACTTTAAGTCTCACAAGGTTTTATATTAAACTGCACCAAAAATCCATGGCTTCAGGGTTTTTTGTTTAATCTAATGTTCACCAGCCAGAAAATTTTATACATAGGCCACTGTCTTATTTCATGGAAAGAAAAGAGTTAAGATGTAAAGCAGATAAGGAACAGTTTAATGAAAAGATTCTGGTTTATCCATAGCTTTCAGGGGCAAAGCTGGCCATTTTTGATTTGTTAAAGCCCGTTCCAAACTTTGTGAGAGCGGCAGGGTTAATGGAAGGGTCAAGAATAGGCTTATGAATAATATAGGAAGTTTTTTCATACTTTATTGCAACCTTTTCTCATGAGAAAACTAAATGTATGGGAAAAAGTATTTGGATAATAAATATGTCAAAAAAAGTTTGTAAGCCCAGCCTTAATTACTGGCTTAAAGGCAGCTACGTGCCTGGCTTTCCTCTTCTTCTGTCATTCTGAGACTGATTCATTAGTGGGCTTCCTATGTCTGACAAAAATTAATAATATCACAACACACAGTCTAGTTACTATATTAGTAAATCTTCGTAGGGGTTTGGATCATTGTCATCGCTATTAAGTGACAAATTTAGGTGCCAATTTGTAAGGTTTTGGGTTGTCCTCAAAGTGTCCCCACTGAGAATATTCTAAATGTCATGAGAAAACAGTGAGTTTTTCCCCCTCTAAATGATTGAAAACTCACACACAGAAGTTTTTCTTGCCATTTTACTTAATCACTTGACTCTTTTTCAAGCCTTTTTTTTCCTTGTCATGGTAAGTTGTTCACTCAATCACCATTTGCCATTTTGTGTGCCCAGGCCCCTAAAATGCTGCCCCAAAATGGCACGTTTGCTTTTAGTTGTTATGAAACAAGGCTGCATGTGCCAGTTGGATGCAGGTCCACTGAACAGGTTTTGCTCAGTTGTTTACATCAGCTGATTGATCTCTGTGCGATTTTCCTTTAACTTTACAAGCTATGGCAAAAACAAATTTGAATTAGAATTTAAAGTGATGATCTTTAGCTCTCAAATAAAAACACCAAGAATAGACCAGAATCAAGCAAGCAACCAGAATGAGAGACCATTTGAGACACAAGATTGCTTATAACATCAGTGGGAGAAGGAGTTTCCCTGACTTTACTCAGTAGAAAGTTTTGGTGGATTAATGTGCAATTACTCAACAAGAGACACAAAACCAAAATCTTTCGGAATGGTTCCATGACATGCATTAAAATCACATGGATGTCTTTACAAAAGGATAAATTTCAGAAGCACAAGAACTCCATATATGCATAAACTTGATTTTGTTTTAGAATTAAATTTGCTCAGGGCTGAAATGTATGGCAAGATTGGTTAATGAGAAGTTAAGTTATGTTATTATGCAAATTTATGCTAATTAAATACATGTAAATATATGCTAATTAACCCCTACTATGCAAAATCTATCCTCCTGAAACTTTTTTTGGGGGAGAACCCTGGTGCTCCTTCCAAATTCTATTATAAATATTTTGTTAAAAAATAAATTAATTAAAGAAGGGAGTAGCTAAAGTCCAGCCTGGGTTAAGTAAACAAGAGGGAGGCTTTTGTATAGTTTGAATCCTCAGTACCTTGTAGACAAGTTTCATAAACAGAATGTGTGACCCATTGCATGCCTAACCCAAGTTATATATTATCTTTGTTCAACAGAAAGAAAAGAGAAATCCAGCAAAACCACCTAAGAGAAGAAAGAAATGCATCATTTTATGAACACACAGTCTATATTTTCTTTGTCCGGACTTAATTTAGACTTCTTGTAGATGTTGCACAACAGCTGCACATTCTGCAGAGAACTAAGTAGTTATTAATGTCTTTTAAATTAGCTTGTGCTGTTAACATAAATGTCAATTTTCACTCTTGTTGCCCAGAGAATAGAGCAACAGAAGTGAAATTTTCCATGTTTTATTTCAGTATTGTGCTATAAATATTAAGTAATTTAAGAGATTTGAGGATTTGCTCATAAATTATTTTATGCACAAGGAAGTATGGTTATTTTCATGATTTGCATACGCTTTCACTGTCATATCCACCCACATGCACATTTCTTCAGCCAGGAAATTTGGTTTTTGTAACAAGTGGTTTCTTCACTCCACAGAAGGAAAGACGTGGACCATCAAAACCTCCAAAGAAGAAAAAGAAGTGCATCATTTTGTGAAACCTCCATCTTACATTTTAGGAAATTGTTCAATGGATAGAATTTCTGTTTAGTTCCATATACTAATAACTGCACTTCCTATTGTAAGTAAACTAAAACTTGGTATTTGCAACCAAGAAGAAAGTTGTCATGTAACAGTTAGTGTCAGAAACATAGGAGCCTGCTACTAGTTACAGCATATTACAGCAATCCTTGTAAGTTATTGAAGAACATCACATGTGGGAGGATGTTTATAAGTCAGTGAAAAACCAAAATTTTCTATCAGTGGAGACTGTTAGTTAATCATGGGTGATTGTAAATGTTGAAAATAATTTAATAACACTATTAAAGTCTTCTAGTGATGAAAAATTCATCATATATATGATTAGCAATTATAAAAACATTTAATCAGTTTAGTTTCTTTTGAGCTATTTGACTGACCAGCTTTATGTTTCTAAAATTTCTTGCAAATCTGTAAGAACTTGCCATACACCAAATTCTTATAATTAAGAATAGTTGACAGGCATTCAAATGAAGTATGCCCTCAATCAATGTTCCTGAGGAGACGCTCCAGAGCCCTTTTGCAGTCTTCCATTTTCATCAATAATTATTCAGTGTGTGTTAATGTTATCAAGTCTCAGAACTCATTGTAATGAATTATGTCTTTAATTTTGTATAATTTTAGAAAGATTCTAAAATAGAACGTTGCTTTTAAAAGTGTTGTGATAAATACCTTGCAAGCAGTTCATTGAAAATGTTGCTTTTTGTCACTCGGTGTGGTACAGTCTGTTACTGTGCTTATAATAACCCTTTCACTCCACAAGGTTTATCCATTTATTCGTTGCAGTATTACTTTTGAGAATTTGGAAATTATCCACTCCAAACTCTAAAATGAATTGTGAAATTCTCCCAACTTATTATGAAATGTACAATGAGAAGTAATGAGAATTGAAGAACTGGTCATTTAACACTTTTGGAGTGAAAGGGTTAATGACCAATCAGCAGCTTGATGTCACTTCTATAGGAGGATTTTACTGATTCAGTGTTTGTCAACAAAGTGTTTGTAACAAATATTTCCAGTTTCAACACCGTAAATAACGAAGCCTTTGTCTAAAACTTTTCAACAAGATCTTGTTGATTCCTTTGAAAACAGCGGAAATCCTACAAAAGAGACAAACTCTCTGTCTGTCTTGGAAAGAACAAGAGATATTTTAACTGGCCAATATATAAAACTAATTATTTCTTTGTATGAGATAGTAAATAATGTGTTAGGTTGGAAACAGCACTTAATGTTAATTCCAGTTCTATCTGTGTGTAAACATAGTAAAGTTGAACGAGCCAGGATGCTGCTGTGCAGTGGCTGGATATTGTTAATTATTTCTATTAAATACCAACCTTGGGTTACTGAATTTCTAGCTTTTTGATTGGTTCCATAACTAATAATTATCAGCTCATGTTGCCAATCATGTCTCAAAAAAGGCTGTTTCCAAACAAAAGATGTGTTTCTTAAAACCAGAAGTAAATTTCCAAGTTTTCCTGATTTACACTTTTTGTGTGACTTACACAAAATTCCATTTGGTTCGCACAAAATTATAAAGAAAATGTATGTTTTGTCTTGGTATTTAATAAAACAATTATTCCACTCATTTTTGTTGGGTATGAGATGTTTAAAGCCAACTTGGTGCTGTGCACCTCTTTAGCTAATGCCAACACATGTTTGTGGAGTAATTATTAAGTCTTCTATTACAGACTTCAGAACTGGATTTCATTATGCTTTGTGTTACCATACTTTTATTGTTGTTTCGTAGACAGAGTAAAACGCTGAAGTATAGAATTAACTTGAAAAAATAGATAATTATTTAACATTTCAAAACTAGAAATATGATTATTTGATGGTACTTTTAATAACCTTGCTGTTAGGTAACTTGAAGGAGAGAGTGTTGTTTGCTTGTACCAATACAAAAATGTTCGAAATCATTTTGATGGTTTTTGATTCTTTGCTTCCCAAATGCATTTTAGAAAATGTTTCTTCGTTATAAATTCTGTGTCACCAGATCTAGAGAATCAATTGCCCAATAGTTATTAAGCTTAGCTACTTGTTATCTGAAAAGAATCTGTTGAACAAAAACATTGGCATATTTTTTCTCGGTTATTTTTTTGCAGCTTGATCATATCTTAATTAGCAGCTCAATGTTTCAAGGAATCATTGGGAAAAATAAGTTTTTGCAGAAACAACTTTTAAATAAAAGTGTGCAATTGCAAAAAGTAACTTTTGTCGACATAGAGGCTTCAAACTGCAAAATAGTCATCCTTTAAAATAATTGCAGAATACTGTAATGAACTTTTAAGCCATATTTATTGTGGTTTTTTTGTCTATTATTAAGCCTTGACAAGATAAATTCAGAGGCAATTACATAGTAATTAGTTGTCTTATGAAAATGTCCTCACTACCAACAGCTTTATGTGTATTAATCAGCTTTAATCTACGTCTGTTAGTCTTGATGATTTATAATTGATAATGTTCCCAAATTTTTGGTTGGCAGAATGTGCGAATTTGCATTTCAGGTCCGTAGCTACGAGGATGGCGCAGAGCATTTGCTTCGCTATTATAATGTTTCCAAAAATCTTGGATCGTTCGTATTATAAAATAATATGCTTGCCTCCGTTCCGTTCTGGCTGCAGCCCAGCTACTAAGAACAGCTGTTTAGTTTAGGATACAGCTATCGCGTTGGACTGAATCTTCGTCAGTTATGAAAGCATTTTAGGAAAGAAAGTCGAATTAATGAACTCGTTGGGGCCTTTCTTAAAGATATTGCTGAGTGTCAAAAATAATTAACCATTACATGTCAGTTCTCCATTATTCCCTCGAAGAGGAAGATGTTGGAAAGTTTTTTGCATGTTGACCGTATGGTAATTTGATGTTTATTAAACCTCAACTGGCCAACCGACATTGATTTTGTATTGACATTGTTAGGAAAAATCGAGCTTTGAGTCTGGGACTGAGAATGCGAGTGTAAATTGTGCGTTAAATGACAAATGTTTCTATTTATTCTCTGTGATGTTTTAGAGCTTGAAATAAAATAATTTTTTCAGAAAGGAAGGCGTGGCCATGCTTGTTTTTCAAAGATTCGTAGAATAAGGTAGATTTTTGTGCTAAAATGTATTTCGAATCATAATATTAATGTTGTTACAGAACAATACAGTTTTCCCAAGTTGTTTCCTTGAATGCATATTACTGCTATTCAAGATGCTTTGTTTTATCACTGGCTGACGGAAAACTTTGATACATTCTCATCCATCAATCTATCCGCCAATTCCATCCATCTATCTTACCTGTCTATACTTTTCTTGTGAGGGGTCTCCAGCAATACTCGTCCTTGTTTTTAATTGGAGGATAAACATTTTAATGTGTGACGTTCAAGAAACCAACAACAATTATTGACTGTGGCGTTAATAGGATGACAGTAGTAATATGTTCAACATCGCAACTGAATGCATCGTGCACTACGCCTCTTCCACTGGGTGGGGTCCACGTCTCTATTCTTGGGTTCAATATGACGTCACTTCCGATTCATGCTCATGGAGGGCAAACAACTAGCCAAAAAACCGGAGCAAAGAAGCGAAAATTAAGCTGTCGAATCGCAAACGAAAATACCACTTTCTTGTGTTGCTCTTGGCAGTTCTCGAGTACCTGTGTTTGCTGAACTCAACAGCAGTCATATTAAAATGTTTGCCCTCCATCTGGAAACGGCAAATGAGCCCGCGCATCAAAAAATCGGGTGGTTGCAATCCAAGAATGCATCTAAATGGTTTATGTCAGTTATGTTTATCAGCTAATAACACAACCGTTCACAGTAGACAAGACACTCTAATCTTCAAGCCGAGGACACAGTAGTTAACGTCCCCAACGTCAAACTCGCAAAAGCCGAAACGAATCAACTTGCTAGAGGTGTAACCTTCGCTACCATTCCGTGACGTATCAAAGGGATGGAGCTTCGGAAAGACGTGAACGAATCCAAGAATATTTTTACGACCACCAGACGGTGATTCACACATCATAAACCTTTTTAGATGCAAAGCTGGGGACGTGGACCCCACCAAGTGCAGTGGCAACCTTCGACAACCATAATAGTATTGAGCGAGTGACCCCACTGAACGACTATCGGAATTTGGGGGGCCCATTTTTATGGGACGCGGAGGGGGGAGGTTGATTAAGCGAATAAAGAAAAATGGGATTTTGAAAGTAAAACATTTGTTTCATACACACCGAAATTTGGGAACGGCGGCTACCGGCTTCCCCTC
>JANSTQ010162200.1:0-10761 GCA_026167885.1 Bergia puertoricense
ACGACTCACGATTCGGTTAACTTCCTTGCTTGAGCTAATTTCAGCTGACATTTCAGGTTTATGCAACAGGATACCCTTGGAGTATTTCAAAAATACAATGTAATGCCAAACATTCCGTTTTCGCTAATGGGAGGGTAAACGGTTGACTTCCCTATAGACTGATTTGTGCTAACATTTTGGGTTAACGTAACTAGATTTCATTGGAGTATTTCAACAAAACTTTATAAAAACTGGTCAATGCGCTCCCAGATAAAGACATTTGATTTGATTTGATTTGATTTGGAGAATCAACTATTCCCGGGTTGAAGTTTGACAAATTACATTCTTGAACTCGGAAACTCACGTGTCCGCAGTCTTTCTCTCTCGCAATTTTTTCCCGAATTTGCTCAAACTGACGTTGATCCGTTGTAATGGCGGCTGTCCTTTGGTTGGCCATGTGTTATTGATCAATCAAAATAATGTAAAAGCCGTCTAGATTGGTCTCTTTTTGCTGTACCAATCAAATTAATTCAATGTAACAACCGTCCTGCGACTGCCAATCTGCTGCTTGACCGATCAAATCAGTTCAATTAAGAATCATGTTCATTCTTGTAAACAATTTATAGTTTTTGCTCAGTTTTTGCTTATTATTTTGCTTGAATCATTGACAATTCCCGCACCTGGGCCTACCTCAAACCAGGTGATCGACGCCGGTTGCGCATCAAGAACTGAATTGATCATATGGCGCTATCCCAGTACACCTTACGAGTGCAAAAAAGTCTCAAAATGGCCGCCACTTTCAAATTTCATTTGTTGTTCTTTGATTAGATCTAAGAACATTGAAAATTTTTCGTATTTAAATTTATTTATTTATTAACTACAGTTATAAATGGGCTGGCAAATAACCCCTTTGTTCGTTATGATAACCAGAACATATTTGTTTTATGTTTTAATGAATTAACCTTCTTCAAGAAGCAAGCAATCAACAGCACTACCAATTTCACAATGTCTTCTGGGATGTTGCTTTTCAAGTAGGTGTCAAAAGAAGGCAAGACAATGCGCGCTAATTGCCTATTTCCTAATGCTTGATAGCCTCTGATAACTTCCTAAACTCCTTTTTGATTCTGTGGAATGACTTTCTTCACTGCTTCAAATCGTCAAAATATGTAAACTATTTCGAAAAAGCTATATTTTAGCTGGACAACATCCAAGCTTGGAAACTCATCAGTCATCGTACATTTCGTCGGATTAATATGTGTGCTTGTAGTCGTTAATGTATTATCTCGCAGTTTTTAGCTTTATAATTTTGGTTCTTCATGTTAATAAAATATTTATTCCTATATTTGGACTACCCCCATCCCAGGGTACACATTATCACAACACGTGGTATCCTCAAGACTGGTCCCTTCCAGGGTCCACTGCGAGGCCTTTTGTGTCGCGGAACCGCAGTGTCTTTCCTATAACTACGAAGAAAGCATCACAGGAAATCTCTGTGAGGTCAACAACGCCACGAGGAGGCGATACGGACAACATTTCATATCAAAACCTGGCTCTTCGTATTGGGAAGACGTGGTAAAAGAACTTTACATCCATTCTTCCACATATCCAACTTGCTAAAAGAACCTTTTTCATCTACACAATGAAGGCTCTTACTTGATTCCGTTTCTTTAATCACAAAGTTAAAAATTAGTTAAAACTAATTACAAAGTTAAAAATTTACATTTATTTACAAATAATCCTTTAAAAGGTGTACGTGGAGCATGCATCCTTTTACCCGCACCGACAATGAACGCGAAAGATAGGCTCTGTTAAAATCGTGTTGTTATTACACTGAGCATGCCATAGATCAACCAATGATCAACCATAGATGGTTTTAAACATCTGTGGGGAGGTTTACAGCATTTCATGCTCGTACAATATATGTGAGAGGAACTAAATAGAAACTCGCTACAAGGGTCAAGGATCACAAAAACACCCTCAATACACCTATTTCAAGAAAGGTAGACTGAACAAAAATGTAAAACATGAAAGATAAGAACCCAGGCAGTTCCTGATTTTCTACTCTTCACGCTGGTTTTTATTTGCCAAGGTGAGCAATTTCAAGGTAACATTTACAGCACTTTCAGCTATTGTAATAACTGTAGTGATATCAGCTTGCACTTGCACACAGCTTCAATACTAATAAGCTGTTACCCAGAGTTCCACCGGGTCATATCTTTCATGATTTATGTTTTTCTTGGTCCAACGTTTTTTGAAACAGGTGTATACAACAGGCTAACAAGTCGCGCTAGCAGAACACGTTGCCACACATGACCATTGCATCGGTTGGAACACTGTTAAGATGTTAGACGCTTGTGGGAATTGATACCAAAGCTGTGTCAGTCAGTATTGGAAGCGTAGAAAATTAATACTCCCAAGAATTGAATCCCAAAGGAATATCTTCACCTATTGAAAACGAAGAAACAATGACTCTTTATCTCGCTTGCCTGTATATATTTTTCATCGTTCACTCCAAAAAAGATTTTAGTTAAACCGAAACTACGGTATATATTGTTAAGATCGTTTAAAATCTTTGTTCCTAAATTAATTCGAAGCAGGATTTACGCTATAGCTAGGTTTTGCTAGAATGAAAATTAGTAAAGATCTGTCCCTCTGCGACAGATCTGTGAAGCTGAAAACAGATGTCTATTATTTGCTTCCTTTTGCGAATAAAATGCCAAAATTCAAAGATTAGATTCGCTTTTACTCATTCTTGTCGATGTGTTAGCCTGAGCATCGAGTCAGATTTATACAACGCAATGCGCTCTTATCTTTAATTTATAAAATAGGTTAGATCTCTTTCCAAAAATTCTTAGAAAGGTTTATGGTGATTTTCCTTTATAACTTGTTTTTTAGGAAGCGTGGAAAAGTGAGAAATTTGTGCCCAGAAATGTGACAGATATTCTGCCGACTCCTCAGTCTTACAATATGAGTGAGTATTATTTAGAGCTTTGTAACTTCAGTCAAGATTTCTTCCTAACTTAAAAGTATACTCAAAAGGCACTTTCTAAAGTATAATTGATTTTTGCATTAAGCAAATCACTGCCATGGTAAACATTCCAGTAATTATAATTCATGAATGTTACTAGTAGCTACGCTAATTTTTCATTAAAAGTTTTAAAAGAGTTTTTGTATAGGTTTAAAATGACATACTTTTTCCATTTACTTTTTAAAATAGTTCACTTTTAGTGCTTTCCACAGTCTAATGAAATACATAAATACCAGTGGTCGTTAGAGTTTTCAGTTGTCCATTTTGAAAAATTTTAAAAACAATTTTACGGATTGCATAGATTTCAAATATCATGGGTTTTTCCCATTTTACCCGAATATACCAAACTCAAGAAATGTTGGGATTTGAAAATTTAACATACAAAACTCGGGGGGGGGAGTTCTGAGAATACCTCAATCAGTCAGACTTCTCGTGTAGAACTAATGATGCAGCTAAATACGCGTACACAAACCAGTGCTCCATCGTTCAAGCGTTGAGCTCCCCAGACAGTTTCCACCAGGTTTTGAAAGAGCAACCTCCAGTTCTTGAACTAGGTGCGTAGTTCATTTTTTTGTTTTATGCAGCTGCAGCTACTGCAGCTTTGTTTTAGATTACGCAACGATTTATGGATATCCACAATGTTGTGTCCGAAAGTTTTACTGAGATGTTGATAGGAAAATACATAAATTGATGAGCCCAGTAGTAGTCATGTTGATAACACGCTTTCAAATGTTTCTCAAAAGCACTCGGAAGAAATCCATTCCTTCCTGCAAGATCATGTAAACAGATCAAGATTAATCAGAAACACGCAGAATCGGGTCTCTATTGGCTGAACTTTGACACAAGGATGCAGGCAGACAAGGCTTTTCAGGTGATTTGATTTGATTGTAGTTCAGGCTCTCAGGAAGACTTTATAAGAAACAGAACAATGCTCGCATAGCTCCGTTTCAGTAAACACTGCCATCGCCATCTATTGATTCTTGTGTCTTAGCACAGAGGTTGTACCGTGAGTTGTTGTTTCGTAAACGCTGTCTTTGATAGATTTCCCTGATGCTACATAAAATATATTAAACAAACGTTTAATTACATTGTACAATTTTAGCGTAGGGAAGAATATTCATTCAATGATTCTGACAGTGCCTTTTTCATTTTATATAAACACTGTTTTTTTAATAGAAAGTCCCAATTATCGTTGGGCCGCTAAACAAACAAAATTTCATCGGTATAATTCTAAGGAGCAATCAGAGAACTTGAGTAGCATTCTATAAGCAATCAACCTGATTTTAAACACGAAACCTTTCTGTGTATAAATACTCCAGTCCTGAATATAAGTCCCCATCGAAGTTGGACAAAACGTTTTCTTGACCAAATGTAAGTTCGCGGGGTTCATTTTGGAATTTTATTGCATGTAAGTAACTTATTGAAATACTAGCTGAAAATATGAATACATAATGAAATAGTATATTATAGACTTAACTGCATGTACTTTGTAAACAACTAACTAAAGTCTTGATCTCGGCAAAACGATTAATTAGTGTGGATATTTTTGAAATTTCAGGTAAATACTTTTTAAGTATTAAAGCATGTTAAAATACGTTGCAGATAGAAAGATATTAAATTTCACATTTGCAATTATTCGATTGCTAAAACAGCAAAATCCAACGTAAACCCTAAATCACTGAAACAGTTGCAAATCATCCAGGCGTACTGTGACCACGAGACGGATGGAGGAGGCTGGACCCTAGTTTGGAGCTATAAGTTCACAGACTACGACAACTTTACAAGTCCAGTGAATGCAATAACGCCCCGACCGCGGTGGCCTTGGGGGATCGCTGATGTTCCCGTCTCAGCTACTGTGCCAAGGAATGAGACTCATTACGCTGCTATGGACAGAGAGCTCTGGTAATGGGGGAGGGGTGAGAAGGGAAGTGTGTCAGTCAGTTGTAATATCGTAGAATATGAAAATACGAAACCTAAAAAGTGACGACTTCCCGCCGTAAGTAAAGTAATTTTAGATGTTCCTTAGGATTTTGGAAAGCTGCAAACCTCTCGAAAATAGGGATAACCACTGCTGAATACTATCATTTTGTGGTATTTAGAGGCACACATCTATGAAACTGAACTGATTCAAATAATAACAACGACAATAACTTTAATTCACAATTTGATCAGTAACAGCTTAAGCCTTTAGTACGTATAAATTGTAGGACAAAAAGTAGCCAGACAGAATACTACTTTTATAAATAGAAATGAAATGATACAATTAAAATATCACAAAACACTTTAGTTTACAACAGTACTAAACGTATGAAATAATCCTGAAATCTTCAGGGAATTATGACTGAAACGTATTTCAAGCCCATAAAATAACGATTCAAACAACTAACAATATTTGTTACTTTCAAAACTAAATGATTTCAGACGCAGTCTGCGCCACCTCTTTATCATCCGCAAAGGGGAATTTCTTCGGAGGTTTCAGTTACTTGCGAATTTGTTTTACTTGTGTTATCGCAAATAATCTACAAAATTCCGGATTTGGGGGAGGGGCCCAAGGTCTGACGGTTCAAACCCGATATTTAAAGAGAATTAGTAACAAAAACGTGTAGTATCAAGACTTACATGAAAAGCAGAAGCGTTACGAGTCAAAAGGTGATACTAGCATATGAACTTATTCCCAAGGTACAAGCTGGGTCCTGAATTTCTCATAAAGTCCAACATAAATCACTGGATTTCGTGCAGAAATCAAACCGGAAGTTTTCTTCATTGGTGGTGGGGAAATGTCACGTGCAAGAATGTCAAGAATGTTGCTGATCGCTGCCATGGTAACGTGCCTGACTACCTTAATCTTGACAACTGCGGGCCGCAACTTACTATCGGTAAAACGGGAAGTTACTATTTCTTCGACAGTTGTATGAAGACAAAGTTCCCTGTGCACGACCCCTGCGGTTTCCACGGCAACAGTTCAGCGTATCAGAAGAAGCATGTCGATAATCCTCGTGGAAACTTATACTTTCGATAAGTCAATTGATGACGGAGAAGTCGGTTGGACTTATTCGTTGAAAGTCTTAACGCTTTCACTCCCAAAAGTATCAAAAGAAGATATGCCGAGTTCTCATTACTTGTCCACTACATTTGCGATTAATAATAATTAAGCTGGGAGTGTTTTACATTTCATCGTATAGAGTTTAAAGGGATTGAGTATTTCCACTATTCAATTAAACTTATTTTATACCGATACTGGAAGGAGAAGGTAGGTGTTGGTAAACCTGAGTGTTAACCGATGAAAGAGTTAAAACTGGAGTTACAAGAACCAGATACTTTGGCCACACCCGAGACTCGTTGTTCTTAATTTCGGGAAATTATAATTAAGCTTCAAATTGTTCTTAATCTTATAAATCAAATAATTATCCTATATGAAAAATATTTTAAAAATGTAAGTTCCGATACGAGTATGAACATAAACGTATTAATGTCATACTATTCGCTAAAATTGATAAGATAGCCGTAAAGGCTAAACTGAATGTGATAAAACATTAAAACATTATAAGTCGTCATCAGTGGAATGACAACTGTTCACGTCAAACATATTTAAATTGTTGCTCAACTCATTCCCGTTGGGAACAGATTGGCACAATTCAGAGCCAGCTCGACACCTAAAACAGCAACAGTCCCACGAACTCAATTGGAGAGTCATTTACTCAGCACGCAGTTTCTTCAAGCGTAAAATCCTCGAAGGACTTTTCATCCAACAAAAGAACCCCTCGCTCAACAAACAAGTTAATTGTTATGTCGCCAACCTGTTCCCAACGGGAATAACTTGAACAACAATTTAAATATGCTTGATGTGAACAGTTTTCATTCCCCAAATGACTTGACGTCGAAAACGTTTGGATTTTGATGTTTTATCAAATTTTTAGCCTTTATCTATAAAATGTATTAATGTAAGAATACTTGAAAGTATTTGAGCATAGCTGACGGTTACTTCTCGACCACTATGCGCTGACAACCATTTCGGGAAATGTGTCTGTGATTTTAACATGGAGAGAGCATCCACTCAAAATGATTATCACCGAGCTTTTCTATACATAGTGACACGCTGCTCATCCCAGCATTAGTAACGCATAGGCATACTTGACTTAAATTAAAGCACAGCCCTTCAGTAGTGAAGGGGAAGGGTTCCAAGAAATAAAAGCTGAAATACTGTAATCCTATGCACAGACTAGCTCCCTCCGAATGATGTACCAAGTGTCATGTACAACAAGAGCGTTTCTTTTTTTAAATTGCGGCCTCTCAAGCAATAGCTTATCGTGAAAGAAACTGTTTCTCATAGTTCGAACCGTTGAACATTAAATCATTTGAAAACATTGAAATTGCGGCGATCTAAAATACACTAACTTCCTGTATAATACCCGAGCTACGCTTCCTCGTACCCAGGCGCCTTTCTTCCTTCTTCCCAAGGATCTTTGCGCGCAGCACTCGCGGTTATTTCAAAAGCTCCTGGGTACGAGGTTGCAAGCTACGAGTATTTTTTAAGTTGAGTTACAGTAAAAAAAGTAATTTAAAATTATCTTCTTGTTGTGTTTGTCCCTACTTGTCTGTTTTTCAACCAAATAGAATTATATGGAGTAAATTTTGACTTTGTTGGTCCGTTTTGTGAGGAATAAATGTGTGGGCATGGTTGAGGGAGGTGGGGAGTCATTTCAATCTAACTGATACACAGAACAAAGGATGCGAAACACAAAAAATTTTAAAAAATGGCTAAAGAAAAGAAAATGGAATGTATGATTATATCAACTAGCCATTAGCGAAAGCTACTTTAGGATTAAAATATTTAAGATTTAAGAACAAAGAAAAAATCAAGCTAGACTTCAAACATTACTTTTAAAAATGTTGAAGGGCATTAATTATTTTTTAATGTTGTAAGGTAACGTATTCCAACTTCGTGCTCCATTAATACGAAATAATCCCTGGTACTTGAACATTTTGATGTTTCTGGTATTGTTTGGCTTGAAACTTTCGCGTACCATACGGTTGGGACATTTAAAACTAGAATATAGATAAGACAGGAAGTTCTACGGCGAGGTCAGATTGTTGAACAGATCTACGTTCGATAATCACCTACAGTGCGTCTATGGAATATATCTGGATATTCTTTACGACCTTTACTGCAACCGTCTAAGACATATGCGCAATAATCGAATAGCGGAAGACCATTGCATTATAGAGTGTTCTTCGGTGTTTTTGCTTTTTCAGTATTGTTTTTATAAGTTGTGTACATGATAATGATCGCCAGTATCGGCCAGCGGTACTTTGTTATTGTTCATAGTGACCAGCGGTAGTCCGCTGCGGTCAAGCGTGTTGAGCCGGCTTTGTCCGCCATCTTGTTTTCTCCTCGTAAGTCGTTGTGTATGCTGTGAGTCAGTAAAGGCTTATTGAACCGAAACGCGTGTGTGTTTGCCTCACTAAACTGGCGGATGATGATGCTGATGATGAAAATATTAACATTTTACAGCCCAGGAAACCAAGTCATTGGAAATAAATGCAATTTAATACATGTACGTGTCATCTTTTCGGTCAATATACAATAAAATGAAGGTGATTTGTCATCTTTTCATCAGTTCTTTTGTTTTTGCATCAAGTAACACATCCGCACTATCGCTGAATTCGTCCGTCAACTGCTGGATCTGCAAAATCAAATGAATGAAGATATTAAAATTACATCCCAAAACGGATGGGAAGGAGGAGAGGGGGGCGACAAAGCGGTCTCATCACTTTTGTGTTCAGACAGACAAGTTCCATTTTAGTGAAAGATAGACAGAGAGAGATACTTTATAACCAGATCATTACAGCTTACGTTGAACTAAGTTAAATTGACATTCAAGTTTAAGATATGTTGAAAAAATATAAAGCTGAAACAAGGTTAAAATTACTATATATAAAAATACAGTTAACTGTATACTTAAAAACAATAAAACACTTCTTGAGACCCCATTAAAGTTGGTTTGAAGGGGAAAAAAGTTTTCCTAGGATTGTAGGAGTTGGGGCAGACTGGTGTTAGCAGGTCAAACAGTTTGTGACATATAAATAGTTGAAAGAAATGAAAAATGGCAATTTTATGAAAAAAGGTCTTCTGTTATGGGTGAGGTGATCTTTTAACAAGCAGAAAATCTAATGTTTTCATTTTACATCCATGGATTAGCAGCTTGAAAGGAACTGCATGAAATTCACAACTGCCACATTCAAACATGAAAACTACTTTTAAAAAAACTACTTAAACATTTCTTCTCTTGTGTCGTTGTTCTGCACTGTTCAGGAGGAAAAAAACCACAAAATCAAGTAATTAAAATATATGAAGGAGTGGCAAAGCTGTCACTCACCAACTTGCTTGTTCATTTACTTATTTACTTGTTTTTCTCAACCGAGATTGTAGGAGGGAAGAGTAAGTTTATAAAACCCTCAGCTCTATCCGCACCAATTGTTCGTACCATTTTCTCCACAAGCCGTACATCGTCCTCAGATTTTCCCTGTTTATTCTTCCGGACATCACTCAACCCCTTCTGCCGCACTCTTCGAATGCCTTGCTTGGCATTTTCACAAAACAACTTGGCAAGCTTGGCCAGGCTCTCACGGTACTCCTGGGTCATTCTAAGGTACAAAAGAATTTATTCACTAAGCACACTAAGTCAGAAAAATGACAAGTGGAAAAATAGTACTACACACTATCTATTACTATCTACTACTTACGTGTGAGCTAGAGTGTTTTGAGTACAAAGTCAACAAGGTGAAGCCGAGTTGACTATCTCAAATAGAAAACAATAACGAATATTCTAGTATAAATTTACCGTTGTTTATTGATAAAAAATGTCTACATTTTTGTTTTGCTGCAACCAACTGACACAAATTAAAAAATTATGAGAATCCATAAATCATTGTTACTAAGTAAATGCATGTGAAAATGCACATCTTCAAATATCAGTGGATGAAAAACGGTGAGAGAACTGATCAGGTTGAAGGATTTGCAACACAACACAATAGAAAAGTCATACTAAATATTAATATATGCTGTGAATATATAAAAAAGACCTTGTCCACAATGCTTAAGATAATAAAATCAATTAAAGGATGAGAATATTCGTGAATGATGAGGTTTATCCAATCGAAAAAAAAGTCATTAAGCATTTGTCAGATGTCTGTTCATTTTGTATGAAGAAAAGCATTAGTTTCCAATTTCGAAAGAGAACAGTTGGAATTGGGAAGATACGGCTTCGTACAGTCCACTCTAGCCTCCTCTTCAGGAACTCTGATGGCGTTTAATTGAGCAGCAGATAAGAGGAAAGAGCAAGAGACATACACAAATATTGAGGTTGAATGATTAATGCCAGTGAAGGAGCTTGTGACTTGCCTGTGGGGAAGTTAGGCCATGCAAACAAGATTTTCCAAAATCTTCAAAATTGTCAACAGATTTCTAAACTCTTTTTAGACAGTTTGTAAAAATCTTCGAAGATTTTACGACGAATAAAAAAAAATAACCTGCAGTTTGAAGATATAAATTTCATTTTCTCGCATTAAAAACTATTTACTCGCTGCACTTGTTCGTAAAATATGGTATTTACCATTCGCAAAAAAAAATCATAATGGCCGTTGTGAAATCCCCCCACCAGAGCAATGTCCTGTGCATATATGTTGCAGTTAATTTTTATTTTCAGTTAATTTTTGTTTTTAACTAGTTAATTTTTTTCTAACTAGTTAATTTT
>JANSTQ010162211.1:1395-24631 GCA_026167885.1 Bergia puertoricense
TAAAATTCAAAGGTCAGTTTCTTAGTCTAAGCCAGAAGTATGCTCTTAACATGATCTTAAATTTTGGCATTTTCAGCTTCAACGTCCTTATTAAAAAGGTCTTATAAAATAATAATCCAGTTGGAAACTTCATAAACTCACGCAAAATATTAATTGTTTGATTTTGTAATCTACTACAGCCGCACTCAGTCTTGTAAATGACGCATGAGCAGCAATGAAGTATAGTTTGCCTGCCTCCTTCGACAATTGCTTGAGTTGCAACGTTGCAATAACGATCGATGGTGATAGTTATTGAAAAACCAAAACAAAAATAAAATACAGAACTACATAAATCATTTACAATAATGAGTTCCTTATCGCCGAATTGTAATATTGTTTATTAGAAGATGTTATTAAATAGAAATGTCTCAACAATAGCTCTACTGAAATGACTAATATATGCTTCTGTAAGTTCTAAAGCGAATAACTATAATTCTCTACTCTTTGGGCAGCCTGGTTTCATAAAATACAACTGCTGCAAAGTTTGTCTCGAACTAGAAAATTTGATTATATTACTCACTGGCTACTTGCTAATTCTAGAATTACTTTCAAGATCCTGCTACTTGTTTACCAAAGACTTGATGGTTTAGCGCCTTCATCAATTACTGAACTGCTAACATATGGATATTACTTTCACTTTTGAGAGCAGCGCCTTTGCAATACCTGCAAGTAACAAAAACTAACACTAAAACATATGGCCGACCGGGCATTCGCTTTAGCAGGTCAAACACTTTGGAATAAACTCCCAGTAGAGCTTAAACTGACAAGAAAGGTAGGCAGTTTTAAATAAAAGGGTATTAAAGACCCATTTATTCAGGCTGGCCTATAATGTATTGTGTTTTACATTCATTTTTCTTTTTACTCTTCATGGTTTGAAAATGTTCAAAATTAGAACTATTGCCACAATTAGTGTGTACATAGTATTTTATATATTAAGTAAATATTATTGGGATATCATAAAGCACTTACGACAATTAGTGGATTTCGTGCTATATAAACAAGTGTGTTATTGTTGTATTATCAGTAGGAGTAGGAGTAGTATGGCCTCGTCCCAGACCTCTTCTGCAGAGTTTGCTTGGGCAAAAGAAGTACGGTGTTGCGTGATGGGAAGTGAATGGTGGTGATGGAGAACCAAAGACGATTAATGAAAGTGCCTGCTGGTAATTGAATGGCCTCACGACAGTTAACATGGGCATTGCGTAATTGCGTAGTGCGGCTATAATAACAGTTTATCAAGACATTCAAGAATAGCAGCGAAATACTCAACGGTTGTCTCTAAATTAGTTGTCCTAGCTGATTAACAACCCAAAATTGGTAAAACAAATTCAATAAATAAGTAGACTTCATATCTACAAACACCAGAATAAAAAACCGAATAGAAAAACACAGTATTCACACTTTAGGCAGTTATATGAAATATAGCTTGAATTGATTAATGACGGGTCAAGCAGCTCACGGTTCGAAAAGGCTTTGCAATAACCACAACATTTATCAAAAGCTGTCGATAAGCATGAAAATTATACCCTGACATGCAGGAACTCAGTGAAAAAAAATACCCGAGATTATGTTCACGGTCGTATAGTTTATAAGGTTTTTAACAGAAACTAAGTTGTTTGGCTTTTCCTAACATAACTTGAAAGTAAAAGCTCTGATCAGAATAGAAATAGTAATTTTACTTATAGTACCTGCATACACAAAGAAAGGTGAGATTGTCCAGGAGGCTTCCGTTGCCAACTGCATGGTGACAAGAGATTATTCATCCTGCATTGTATAATATACCTTCATTTCTTAGCATTTTACGTGACAACCTCATCAATATCTCGGCAAAAAAAATGGTTTTTCTAATCATATTGTGACTAAAATCGTAAACGAAGGCGGTTAAAATTGCTAAAAGCATTGTAAGTGAGCTAAGGCGGAACTCGTTTTGCTGCATATTTGTGATATTTTGAAAATAATTTCTTTTTCTTGCAAGGCCACCTTCGCTGTGCATTTTATCAAAACCACAATTTTTCATTCTCAAAACATCGTAATGAAAACGCTCCAGCTGAGAAGAGTATTTAATTATTTCTAATGCTCTAAAATTTAATAAGACTGCTTGTACAGGTCCACAACTGCTGGGATTTTACTGTTAACACTTCAATATACAATTACAAAACTGAACGTGTAAATATGATATGATCAGATATGTCTGACATGTAAAATGGACTCATTTTACTGCTTTGAGCGTCAACAGCTGCTTTCTTCATGCGGGATGATTGTCGGCCTCGTATCAAAGAATTCAGTAGCTGAAATCTACGTGATCGAAGAAACTTGCCGCAATGATATCTCTAAAGGTAAACCTGCTAGTACTTTAACAAGTCAATGAAAACTAACTTGTCGACTGTTACCTTAAGTTTTTAGCACGGTCACACTAGGCGACTTTTCACGTACAACGAGACAGCAATGTTTAGTTATCCGCCTTTGTACAAAAGCATCAGCGCAAGCACATAATTCAAAGCGCTGCAGTCCAAGATGGGTTGAGAGGCAGGTGTATCCAAGGACCCACGATATATTGAGGAAACAGGACAAGAGCCGAGTGGAGAGGCCATGTTCAACTCGGATTTCAATAAAACATCTGCTTTCTCCAGCGAATCACAATAAACTTCTCAAGTAGCTGAACGGCAGAATCCGTCAGTCTTTTTATTCCGCCAATAGACAAACGATTTTTGATTACCGGTTAAAAGTTGCTCGTGTTCAAGAGAACTTTTTGTTAAAAGAAAAATTAGTCTTGTTTACAAGTCCAAAATTTAAACTGAAAGTCCTGATACGACTAACAAACGTTTAGTTCTAATCTGCCACGCGCCGACGTATTTGGCAATTTTTCTATTCATCACACGATGTTTTCACTAAGCTAAGCTTTTTATTATTATCTTTGTTCGGTGCGATCCCCCAATTTATTGGGGACATGCAGTTAGACAATATTGGACAGTATTACACGTGGTTTATTTGGTTAACACACATCAGACCAGATATTATTATGATTATTATTGCGCCCTGATTTTCAGTTAACACCCGCAAAAAGGCAAGTTTCTCACAACAATTGCAATTTCTTCCACCCCTCCCTCTTCACACACATTTCAAGGAAAAGCGCAGGCAGGCATTGTGAGCGTGTACTGACCGCTTGCACGGTAATACTTCCTGTTAATAACCCAGCAATCTGATCGTATCTCATCTCGGCTTTGCCCCGCCATCCTAGTCCAAGGATAAGCGGGACGACAGGTGAAATCTGAAGTGGTTTGTGTTTCAGGTTTTATTTCTGCGCCAAATGTAATAACCTTGATAGCGGTTGAGTTTACTTAAGCGCCGAGAAATCTATCAGGACAGTATCAATATGAAAGTTGAATGAACAATCCAACAATCGCTACAGTACACACATGGTTTACACATGTCGTCTTCTATGCTCGGTAAACAAGCCTTGTATTGAAATCAACTCAATTTACTCGTACCCCATTTGTTACCAAGAATTGCCATAAGTCCACTCAAATTCATAAGCATCCTGAGAAATTAAAACTAAATATTCTGGGATCCTTCTCTGCGCAGCAGGATTCTATGTGAAATCACATTCGAAACGAATAAACCTCAGTTTATAAGACTTTCTCAAAGTTTGTTTAATACTTTAGCCTTTCACTCACTCTATCGAGTATCTCATCACTCAACTCGATCGAACTCATCCGGCATATGAAGGGAGTTCCATAATGAAACTGACCTAGTCGTTACTATTTAATACTCTACCAAAATTTCTTTACGGCGGCTACTTCAAAGAACCTCATAGAAAATTCCCTTCTGCACCTGTCTCTATACAACGGTTGTGTTTCTGTTCTCCTGCGCGCAAGGAGAAAAGAGAAAACTGTAAAAATAAGAATTAAAACGAATCAAGCTGAGGCGTGATAATATTTGCAAAAATCGATTAAATTAGAGGGAAGGCAGGAAGGGAGATGAATCGAAGCGCTAGCAACAACGATAATGGGCGGAAACTAAGGGCGGGCCCAATGTACACAGTGAAGTGTGAGAAGCTAAATTATTATGGGCAGACAGTATTTTCGGAGGTTTCAAATGAAAGACAGGACGTTTCGAGAAAGAACGGTCTGAACAAACAGAGAAGGGTGCAAATTTTGTTATTGCCAAATAATTGACATTCTGCGAACAGCTTCGAAACTTGCCTGGCTTTACTAAGTTGGGACTCAAGGTGAAGACAAGCACCAAAATGAATGGAAACATTGAACTGCAGTTTGAAAGAGTTGGAAGAAAGTACAGAATACTTGAAGGTAAACGTTTTGACATATACAGTTTTTTTTGCTTGCTCAGCCTAAAATTTATGAAAAAAATAACCAGCCTTCCCATGCCCTCAAGCCTCGAGCGACCGAGAAAATAGATGTATTATGCTGTCCATTCCCTTCTAGATTATCGGCACTAAACATAGTTTTAGTCTTCCAGAAAATTTGTCAAATCAAATAAAGTTGCTTCCTTTAGCAACTCTTTGTTATATTTCCCAGATTGCACGGCTTGCAATGGCAAAACTGAAAATTTGTTTTTATAGCAATTCAGTTCAGTTTTAGCATCAACATTGTCTTTCTTTTTACCCCTTTGATAAACGGAAAAGAGCCGGCCTTCATTAAAAAACTCCCTGGTTAGTAAAGATGGAAATGGTGAAGCGGTACCAAGAAGCAGTCATCTTTTGGTGCACAAGTTATTCATATGTTTATAAAAAAAGGCGAAGATATTTCTTTTTGGCTTCGATCACACCTTTTGACAATTCCACAGTATACCCAAGTATATAAACTGTAGTTTAGACATAATAATCCTGATTATTTTGTTGTAGAGCTGTTAATTTTCTGCGCACATAGTTCTCCTTTTAACAAACTCCCGGTGCGTCTGGACGAAGAAATTAACTCTCTCACTGCGACATCGAGTTTATTAAGCTGGTAATTTCATTTTCATAAAAAACTACCTCAAATAGAAAACAATAGCTCCGTAAAATTACAGTTTTCGTCAGCTCTGATAGGACACAATCAAGTCGTCAGTAAAACAATCGGAGCTGTTTTCTCTTCAACATCACATTTGTTTCATGTGCGACAAAATGTTTTAAAGGCCGTTTTTGCCTTGGCAATTATAGCAGCATAGAAATATATTTCTCTGAAACGACTTATTCAGCTAATCGTGTTCTATATCTCATATATCTATGGAAGAAATAGGAGGACCCAACGTCTGCACACAAGACTGATAATCACTCTCCTCAAAACCAATTCTTCTAGTATCCACTCTGCGGGTACTCTTATATCTTGAAATGGTTTAGATAATCCTTCAGTTCCTTTAGTGTTTTAGTCACTCTCTCGCATGATAGTTTCTAACCTGTAAAGTTGTTTGAGAGCGAATTGGCACTCAATTCGCACCTCTGGCAAGTACTGGCTTGATGGCACCAATCTCGATCTCCTGCGTTCCTTCGTTTTTCAAAAGCTTTGTTCTGTTAATGTAATTTATTCATGAGCTGCATAAAAGAACTGTTTGTCAGCAAATTCGCACTCAATTCGCACCTCTGGCGAGTACCGGTTAGAAATTTCAAATGTAGTCCTCTCTGCGGTGTTCCACAATGAAAGAGTTGACACGATTTTTAACCGCTCGCACTGTAATATAATTAAAAATTATCCACCACGTTTAGCTGTTTTAAACAGATTATGGGTTTTTCATTCTATAAAAACGTGTTCGGCGGGCTTTCTAAATTACTCAAATTTGACTATCGTGATCCAAGCACTTTATTATCAAAACTTTTCTTATACGATGCGATCCCTAAATTGCTTTCAACTCATTTTAAGAACTCATCTAGTTTCCAAGTTCAAGTTTAAAAGAACTGTTGTTATTGTTACTGAAGTTGAACACACTGATAAGTACAACAATTTATATGAAAATTTCCTGGTGTTTTATAAAACAAAAACACAAAAAAGTTTATCTGAAGGGTTGAACTTTTGAATATAACTTCTAAAGAAAACCGCATTTTTAGTTAGTAACTTTTGTTACCAGATCAGTTTGAATTAAACACTTTTGAGCGGTGGCGCTTTGAATACGTTCCAGATAAGACAATTGTTTGTTGCAGTGTCGTTGGTTATCATTCAGTCAAACAGCCACCAACTGAACGAGTGCTGTAGAAATGATTACAAGTACAAGACTAAACGAACAAGAAAAATGAAAGCAAGCAAAGAGACAAGTGATGGAAGCGACTTCGCAACACATGCCGGGTTTTGATAAATACAACCTGTTCCCCTTTCTCTATATTCATTATCATTCTTTTCTTGTGCGACTTGTACTAATAAAAGAAACAAAAGCTACGATTAGTAGTTAAGGAAAGATTGCTGAATAATTTTATGTTATTAGTTCTTATATTTGAAACGGGTTTAAACAAGTAGATCGCACAAGGAATACGGTAACTATTACAAGACTAGCGTCTGTTTTCATAAACTTTTTGAAGATTCTAGAAAAATTACAGATGAATAAAATTACTGTGTTTCATTAGTATATACTTGCGAAAAGTTCCAACATTTGGTCCAAAACAATTCAACCTAATAAATGCAGTGTTTCTAAAAGGCTTTAAGAAAAATAAGGTATTGTAAGATTCCACAGGGAAAAAGCTAAAAAAAACCTCAGAAGTTATGCAACCGTTGGTAAAAATGCTTTGAAAATCCTTGTTTTATTACGGTTGATCTTTGGCGGAAATCTTGTTCTTTCGTCAACTTTCCAAAAGTTCGTGTTGCTCTTTAAACAAGAAAAAAACTTCGGAAGTTTTTGTAAGGAGCTATTCAGTTTCATACTATTTCTGTTATTCAAGAGTAAAAATTATGATTTTTTGAAATAGGTTAAGATCATCAACGTTTTCTAACATCAGAATACTTTGATCTAAATCAATTCTAGCTATTTTGGTTAACAAAAATGCAAGCTCGTTTAATTTAAATTTCTTTTCAACAACGTCGTATCAGTTTCACGGACGATTATTTATGGCGAGAAATGGCTGCTTCGATTCAATTCAGTTGGGATGATGGTTAAGGTTATTGTCCGCGCACAAACAAAAGGGGTACGTTTAATAGCCGAATGTCAACAAACACTGGACGAACACGAGGCGCGAATAAATGATCAACCGGTGGAACAGTGATACCGGACCGCAATCACACAGGATTGCTTTGGACACGAACACTGCACATTTGGCGTTTTCAAACGGGTAGTTTATTTAATAAGAGAATAAATTGCGTTGCTATGGCTGGAGACTACCTGCCAAAACACACAACTGGAAGTGATATAGTTCAATTTACAAAACGCCCGTTTTGCGTGGAGCCGTATGAGGATGAACAAACAGAGAAGCCAGCATTTCGTTATAAATTAAAATTCACTTGCTCATAGGGCAAAGTCGGCAAACTGGACCACCTTGTCGTAATGGACACAAGCCAGTTTTAAAATTTCACCGCAATCTGGCTGTTACAACATATACTATTGTCAGAATCAAATTGTCGAGCCAGTCTCAAAAACCGACACTTGGCATAAAATTATTTCGCAATATCCCAAACATAGGTATAGGACTTTCAAAATAAAATTTGCTTGTTTCATATTAGTCTTGCAACAGCACCTAAAGTTTAGTCCAACTTAAGAAGTGTATAATCTGATCGGAACCCAAAAGTCTTGATTGGAGTCAACAATATTAAGTGATCTTTTTGTTCCTCAAAAGATCTTCAACTGGCTAATTTCTTGCTATTTGGGCTTTATCAATGCAGGAAAACCGAGAAGCTACGAAAATATTAAAAGACAACTCTAGCACAATATTAAATATTCTTATAGTTTTACCGAAATTAGTTCAATTTTCGACTGTACCAAACTGCAGCTCTTGCACAATCAGCATTCATCAAAAACTAAAACTACAAGTTCCCGGAAACTTATTATTTTGCAGCTTATTGTTTGGCAAATTTCATTATCTTCGAAAAAAAACCTGACTTTTTCAGTTTGGTCATTCTTCTGTAATTTTGATCGCCCGAGTTAAGGTCAATTTTCCGCCCAGTTTTGACAGCACATGGGTTTGCGTGTAATTACGTGTGTTGTCGGATGGTTTGCGATACACGTCCCCGGTAAAAATGTTGGCTCTCTTCATCTGAGTAAACGAAACATTTATTGAAACAATCTGTCAGTCTCACGTGACAGCTTTTGAAATCGATCTCTCTTGTACAATAAAGCATGAACAAAACTCTGCCATTTTTTTTGTTTATTAGGGCAAAACAAACCTTTCATCAAATCTCAATCCCGAAGCAACTGAAAACATAAAATGAGATGAGAAGTCTTAAAGTAGGTCTTTCAGATATCCCGATCCGCAAAATAATTTCTTGAAATAATTCAGATGGCGTATCGAACAATTTTGAATTCTGAGTCGGTGCTCAACGGCAGGTGCAAAAGAGAAAAATCTTTCAAGCTCAGAAGCTAAGGCGAGAACTTTTATATTTTAAGCCTATATAAAACTAGAAACACAGTAGCTGTATTCGCTGTGTATTTGAGCAAGGCATGCACGCAAGAGAGCATACAACCTTCCATTTAACGTTTGAAATTTACTCTTTACCTACACTTAATATTCAAAACATGTCGCTGTTTTCTTAAGAAGTTGGTGTTATTTAGTTCTACCTAAATTGTCACTTTTAGATGTGAACAAAGCAAAAACTATTCTATTCTTAACAACTGCCAGTAATTGAAAAGTCCAAGAGTCTTGTCAAGTATTCAATTTCGCTGAAAAGGCAGAAGAAGGTACTAAAACTAAACAGAAAAACAGGACGCGCTCTTTGCCGACAGAACTGTAAAGTTTTTTTTTTGTTTCATTTGCTAAACCAAGAGAAACATCCAACAAACTGCCACTTCCCACATTAAAATACAGTATTATTGCAATATTGGCTTTTAGCGCTCCACGAAACAGCTACGCGAGCAAATACTAGTTTTCTTGGGTGACGAATTGTGAACTCATTTGTAGCTTGTTTACTTTGTGCGAGTTTTTCATTGGCTCACAGCGGAGTAATTCGGTTCATATGAAGGGCGAACTGACATAGCTGGCTGGTGATTAGAAGCTAAATCAAACATCCCAGCCCTCGTTCACACACTGGTAAAATTGACATTACTTGTTTGGTTTTTCGGTTTTCTTTGAGCTCTTGACATGAATAAGCATTTCGCGATGAGCTGTCCTTGCTAACAAGCGCAAGTTGCTTGTCATAAGGTCGCTTTTACTTTGCCGCTCTTTTCGACACATTGACAGCTCTTTGTTGACAAAGCTGCTTAACGAGGCCAACCGCCGCAAAAATAATTGCTAAGAAACTAAAAATCGGTCTTTTCACAACAGAATTCACATTTAGGCCACAGCCTTGAGCTCACACACTGTCGAATGACGCATATTGACCGAATTTGGAGGAAAAGAGATTAACCATGAAGTTTTTTTTGACGAAATACACAGCTATAAAGCAAGCATTGGTCTACTTGTATCGAATACTTTTGGATGTTTAGTAGTTTAGACTCGTAACTTAACTTAAAAAGCGAAGTTTTAATGCTATTTTAGGTTATTTATAACCATTGCTCCACGAAGACGCCGAAAGTAAAATTACTTCTTGTTTGGGAGATACAGGAATGGAGTGTTCAGGAAGTGAAAGTCAAGTGTCTAAGCACTGAATGTATCATCAAAGCGTTTCTTTGCGGCTGAAGCCACTGATCCCATATTGCGAATTTACATCAGTTGACAATCCGTGACTACTAAATTGAATGATATGACATTTGTTGACTTTAGTAAACTGAAACCCTTTGTAGTTACCAGAGGACCCACCAGCCACGTACAGGAGGGTCGAAATTGTACATTGTTCTAAATTCTCCGGTAGAACCTATGAGTATGAGTTGGAGAGAATTTTGAGCTTGTTTCCTAACGTGGCGTTCCAAGTTTAACTTTTATCAAATTCACAATAGGATTTATATATACACTCAGTAATAATGAGATGTGTTACCCAAAGATTAAAATGCGTCAAGCCATGCCCAAAATAAATCATTTTTTCTTGATTAATGAGTATTCACAACTCAATCCCTTATCCAACTTTTAAGCGCCCACGATACTGAAAGATAAACTCATAGGACAAAAAAACTGTAGTTGTTGGCCAAACCAAAAGCAAATAACAACAAAAATGCTAATTTGTTCTGACAGAACTCAAATAATAAAAACTCGGACCCGTGGTTCTGAATTTTAAAACTGTTTGTGTAGTAGAATTTTAAAATAGCGTTCTGGGCGTCGTGCAATAGAATCGCTCTAACTATTACTTTGCTGAAGGCGAAAATAAAAATATGATCATCAGTGCCACCGTTTTAAAAACGCCTCAGTTTTATGGATAATGCAAGAAAACCTTCCTCTAGCTTGAACGGTGCGATTTGCAGTTCAAGGCACTAAATCGGTTCATTGCCTTGGAGATCTTTGGTACGCAGGGCTCCGGCCTGTGTATTTATGTATACACCGTGCTCAGCGGCTGAACGGAGGCAATTGATCGAAGATTCCAGATCGCCAGTTGTCACTTATCTTCCAACTTTGTAGAACGCCTGGGAAGCGAGTCAACAACTGTGTGGGTATCACAATGAGCAGTAGTCACAAAACATCAGGTATGGGACATGCAGTTAATTGCAGTTTACTAGATCGTTGTATATTCGATAAAAACTCAAAGTTCTCCATGGAATAACAAAAGATGACTGTGACGTGAGTTCCAAAATAGATTGAATAGGATAAGTACAACAAAAAATTTGTCATACAGTTTAGCTAATTTTCTTCACTGGAGCCGACTCAGTGGTAGTTCTATTGAAACAGTCGACCTCACAAGTACTCTAAATATGAGGATACTTGTATATATATATGTATATATACACTGTAGCTGTTCATGTGTGTCCAAGAAGGTTTGGCAACGAATTTGTTCAACTAAATCAAATGACTCTCGAGGCTGAGCTGGGAAATCTGAATCGAGGAATGTTTAACAATGACGCATGCATACTGTCGAAAGAGTAGACTAGTGTAATCACCCAAGGACTGACGACTATGTCAAAAAATTATATTAGTATTTTAAACGTTACGTCTTTACAAGGTGTTGAAGTTTTCAAAACAAAAGCAAAACCAAGCCCTCGCGACCAAGCTGGCAGTTTAGTTCTCTCTACAGACTACACACACTTGCTTCAATTTCTAGGTTATGGAATTATTCTCTTCAAACAAAATGGAAAACGAGAAATCGCAAAATCTTTCCTCGCCTAATCTGTGCTTATAATGGCTAGGATCCAACGTAGTGGCGCAAAGTACCCAGAGGCTGTGTTTTATAAAGGTGAAGAGCTCACGGAGGGTTAAGTTTCTAGTGGCTATTAGCTGTTAACGGATCGATCATTGGGTGATCAATAACTATCAGCCTTCACTTTCTTAGTTTTTGCGTGGCAAAGCTTTTCCCGTTGTCCTATTTTTGCATATTCTGTAGCTTTCGGTCATTCCGTTGATCGTACGCAGTAGAGCTTATCACCCGTCAATATACAAACTCTGTCACAAACGAACTCCTGTCCTCTTGTCTCGGTCCGTTGTTGTTTGAATACCTGACGTCCTGCACACAAAATGTACTGACCAAGGAATAGGTTGAACATTACCTTCCACGTAGAATTCAAGCAGTGCATGCATGACAATATATATATATATATATGATTGATATTGGTGAAACAGCTCTGATTTCCTCAAAAACTTCGGGACCATCGATCTTGATGCGGATGTAAAATTGCAATGAGAAACTACATAAAATCAACTGCCAAACTTGCAGTTATTCTTGATTCAAAATAGCTTTGCTCTGATATTTTTAAAGCCAAATCATTCTCAGCACAGAGCGCACACAATTCGCAATTCAAAAGTGAGCGCCGGAGTTTATTATAAGTTTTACTGTTGAGTTGTGTAGACTGACCTCGAGACATGTTCCGAGTCTGACGATACTGCTCTGTGTTGTCCGGTAAAGCGTGATGAGTCCAAACCACTCCTATAGCGGTTCGCTCTACGTTTAGTCTACAAAAGTCGTGGCGCCAAGCTGTTTCCTCTGTTTTATTATGTATAACTAACGAGGAGCAAAGTTCCTACTCAATACCGACACGCGGCAACCCACTGAGCGGGCATCACATAAACCAGTTCGATTTTGTGATCCTCTGGCAAACGTTTTTACGTTTTTCATCTCCTGCGCGAAAATTTCAAATTTATTTTTACAGTGCATAGATGCCTACAGATTTGAAAGATAGAGCCTCACTGGAATGTGTTAATAATGAAGTACGTTGCGACTTGCGTGTCGAATAAGTCTAATTTGAAGTTTCATTCGACCGATATTTAAAGGTTATTCATATCTTGTATTATGATAAAAAGAAAAATTCTAGTACAAATCTCCTAGAAATTACAATTAACACCAAGCCCAGAGTCGCATCAGTTTCTCCAAATAATGCAAGATTTCTTTAAAAAAATACGAGGGGGTAGCCTTAAAAAATGGAAACACTTACACGTAGATGTTACATAAGACAATTGTGTAGTTTTAATACAAGAACAAGAGTACCATTTTAAGTCATAGATCACCAACTTATTGCATACTCGATCATTTTGCTAACAAAAACCCTTCAGCTTCGAAACTCCCTTTTCGCACATTGACCTAAGTCTACTGTGAAATGGTTCATTTCGCTGATGGCCATTCACTGTAATCAAACTAGGCTACGTGTGTGCGCCCTACAATAACAACAAAAACAGTGCCAATGGCACACTGAAGGACACAACAGAACTGTGGCTTCCCTCCGAAATCCGTAAAGAAATTCACCAGGAGTCCCCCGTTTTGTATTTCATATACTAGAGATGTTTATCAGCTTGAATAAAACGTGAGATTACGATCGGAATTTACAAGAGAACAAGAAAATAGTTTGTGTTATAGCTGATTACTGGAATATTATTTTGTCACTGATTGGTGTTCTCTGACATTTAGCATTGCAAATTTAAGCTATATTCTTAGTCGGTTCAGACTGCAACAGCTATGTTTTGTGCTGCGCAACATGAGGAAATTGCTCTTGATGATAAAACGCCACAAGTAGATTTTAAAAGATTTTGAAGTGACTGTAAAAACCATGTAATTGGCTTTATATCTCACTTGATATCAATATCACAGGAACGCTGCCACCCGAGATATCTGATCAAACCGAAGCGGGATCAAGCGATGTAACAACACTCTGCTCTTGGTTCTTTATTAAAGTAATGCAGCATCACAAAATTAAATTGGATCTCGAATAAAAGTGAATAGGGTTCAATTATCTCTGCAACATAAAATGAATAGGTACTTGAAGATTTAAAGAAAGCAAATAACACTGATATTTTATCTTGTGCTCGTTTTCAACAGAGAAAGTAAGTACCAGGATCATGTATTTCAACTTCAAGAGTCTGTTTTTGATAAAAACACTGCTAAGTTACAAATGATTTGTGAAATGAAAAAAACTTAATTATTCGGCTTCTCGTCTAATTAAGAGGGAACAGACTGGATACTTACTGTGCTGTATTCTTTCTTGAAAAAATATGAATAAATATATAAATCCCTTGAAACAAGCAAATATGTAAATAAAGAATCACGAATCCTAATTAAATTTGGTATTGAAGGACTCGACAACTTTAAAACAAGGACAGAATTGTGCTTATCTTCCATGAATTGAAACGTAAAAGTCTTTAAGCCTATAACCACAAGTTCAGTTCAGTTCAGTTCAAGGTCTCGGTATTAATTTTATGGAAATGTGATCTACCACTAATATCTGTATTAGACAGTGCTCATCGAGATGACGAAACCTAGAAAAATAAACCCGCTGCCAACTTTACTGATAACCAAAAGACATGCTGTCTCTAACTGGGAGTATTGAGAACATTATGCCTTTAAGTATAAGTGTTGTCAGCTCTGATAAAAAGCTAGAATGACAAAAAAAACATTCCATATTCTCAGCTTATCACAAACGCGTTACAAACAAGAATTTCACCGATTTTATTACAAAACAAAAAGGTGGCTTGCTAATAAAGCAATGCAGTTGTCCCCTACCGGTTGAGATGCTCGGCTATACGCGGTGAGCCATAACAGCTGCGGCATTTGAACGGAATAGAATTAGCGAAACGTGTCTTTCGTAATAATTTAGCATAAAATTATCCTTTGTAGTGGTGACTTTTGCCGACTTTTTGGTCAAAAAGATCGAACAACTTGCAAATTCATTTCGCATTTGCAACTACTTCGCTGCCGGACAGGCTTTGCAGTGCTAGTATCCGAGTGTTTAGAAATGGAACTGCAGCTCGTTCAAAAGCCATTTTATTGTGGGGGTGTGAATCTGTGAACAGTCCTTCGGTGAATCGGTACACTATCTCGCGGCGGGCGGCCCCCTTGGCTCCTTGTCAACAGACAATAGGCCCCACGATTAAAACCCTTTGAGGCCTGTTCCGACTGTTCCGTTCTCAATCAACAACTTGAACAGCACCTCTGGCTATAAAACCCTTAATGAATCCACTTGAAGAGCCTCTCGATTGTAACCGAGTCTTTTCACCACGATATTACCAACAAGTGCTTTGGCGTGATCTCCGACGAAGAAGCTCGTTTTAAGGTTCGCAAATTTCATGAGTATCAGTTACTTCAATTGCCCCAAGCAGTCAACAAATAAACGAGATTACTATGAGATAATAATTATTCCATTTGTTCTCGATTCTTTTCTTTTGCATCATAATGACGTGTCGCCAGCCGATGGGAGATGCTTCGTTGATTTTACACACGAGCTTGTTCCATTTCTGCGAGCGTGATTCCCCGAATGTCTGGCTGAGAGCACAATTAACTCGTGTCACTCACAAGTAGATTTCGTGCCAAAAGGGGAAGGAAAGGTTGAAAGACACTCCCCAGAAATAGATTTGAAGCCTGCTCGGAATGGCAGGCGTGATTGCACATCTTGCGTATCAGCAAAGTCCCCGCTGCAAGGAAAAATCATTTCTAGCACGGACAGTCAGCCTGGCGCGAGGCAAGTTAACATTGTGAAAAAGCATTGCTTTAGGTCACTGTTTCCGAGTCGCAGAAAATGAAAAATTTCTTTGCTATATATCACTCTGCAAACGAGCTCGGACTGTACCCCGAAGCAGTTCCCGCACCGCAAGCGGAAGCGCTCACAGTGCAGGCAAAAATATCGAAAATTTCCACTGTCTGATGGTTTCACTTTACATTCAGAGTTGCATATCTATGACAACGACATGATACATCGCTCTACTCACTCGATTGGCTTTAACATTTTGTCATTGCAAAAATGCCGGCGAATGCCTGCCGCTGCGTGCACTGGGGTAAGTTTCAAAATACTGGGGTCTTGTTTTTGTCATTAGAGAAGCATAGCATTAACCACTTAGTCCTGAATAGCTGGTAATTATTGTTCTGGATATTAAGCGAAGTGCTTAATTAGACTCATTCGCCTTAACGTGAGCCGTACGAACTCGTCATTAGTTTGTTTGCTCTTGGTCACATCATATCATATCAATTTAAGAAGAACGCGCGTTCTTGTTTGTAGACCAAATTCTATTGAGGCCTCGTCCAACACCTTTGGCATAAGCTCGTTTTTTATCGCCTAACTGTAAACCATGCGTTCCCTCGAAATCTTAAACACAGGCCAAAACGATTCAAAGAGTTCGCTCGGGGCAGTTATTGTCGATATTACGCGATTTTGACTTGGAGAATATTAATGTTTATCACTTTATGTTTTGCCTGTAACCGCCAGACTCCCGAGTGCGCGGCAAATGAGAACTTTAACACTAATCACAACATCTTCCCTTACCGTTAAGCTTATCAAATGAAATTTATCAAATTCTCATTTTCTAAATCTTCAAACACCACACACGATCGATCTGCTTTCGCCATTCTATTTTAATTCCGGGCCGGGACGATGGTGCTACTTTAAGCCGTGTCGAGTGTACTGAAAGTACTGGTATGACCTTTATATCGGCCCTTCAGACTCGCGCCTTTTCAAAACATTTCGCTTTTGATAACTTTTAGAGCGGCTTTTGTTCGCGAAGTATATTACCATCGGCAGTCAAGGGGAAAATAAGGGAGCTTTAAGGCCAATTACACTCAAGATAATTCTTTGTCTTATATACCGCCATTCACAGCCAATTGGCAGATTTTGGATTTGGGGGCGTGTCCCAGCCGCGGGATTCCACTTATGACAGACAGGTCTAACTGTCAACAAGTTCTCCTCACAATGGCGGCCCTGACAACTTGGCTGTGAACAAACACATGAGCTTTCAAACATCAAACTGAATATAAATTCGCGGCCATTTTTGATTCAGCGGAAGATATATTTTCTATTTATGTACACACAACGTCAAACTGCTAACCGAGTTTAGCATAAGCGTCGCGGTATGTTAAGGTTTGTTGCTTTTAATGTTGGCCAGCTAACGTGTTGAGAAAACTTTCAACAATTTTAGACTGCAGGTGGCGCAAAAGGTTTGTTTCGCACCATACACATGTGCTAATAAATCGGCTGTTCCTAAGAAACTCTCTGCTTCTCTCCCGTTCTGTTTGGTAAAGCTACGTTTCCAGTGTGATCTAGTCGACTGAATGCAAGAGATTTCAAACGGTCTTCACCAATTGAAGTCGTATAATAATAGGTCTTTGTACACTAATTATTTCGAGAACAAGATCGATTAAATAAACTCTTCACCCAAAAACCGCGACATCTACATCACAAGACACTTTTCTTCCCCCACCAGATAAGTCGACTTTTTCAAAAGAGTTCGAGAATTGTTTCTTTGGAGTGTGGTCTCATTCGAGGCACGTGTGGAAGCCCGTTGAACGTACTGATCTTGTCACGTGATAATCAATCAAACTGTCGCTGTCATTAGGAAAAGCACAATAAAAGAGGACGCAATGCCGCCCCAAGTCCCAATAGCTTAGTTGTTGAGGTGTCAAGCGGCTAGTTATTGTAGCGCTCAGCTCACCTCTCTCCCGTCGTACCGGCTTGCAACCCACGCACAATATTCATAACAGTTCGGGAGATTAGAAAACTTAGTTTGCTCGGAAAAAATCGCTTCGGATTTGTTGCTTATTCCGGCCAATTTATGCGGAATTTGGTCGGCATTTTTTCCCGAGCAGGTGTTGTGGATAAGGAAAAATCACTCGCAAACACGAAGCGGCAGATAAGGGTGCAAACGGATCGAGAGAAGTCAAAACCCAAATAGAAATTATTATACAATCTTAAGAGAAAGCAACTTGTGTACAGCTGAGAACAGCCGTTACGTGTAGGCGATTTGTGACTTCCTAAAGCCCCATTTCTCCCCAGTTGGGATAATTTGGGGCAATTTTACGCTGTGATTGCAGCCAAGCTTTCGCAGTTTTAAAGCTCGCTCTCTGAGTCAACTCTCAATCAGCGAGTCACTGGTATCACTACTCAGTGTTATCACGGTGAAACAGTCGCAACTGCTCCGATGACGATGGATGATTGCTCCGGCTACAGAGCACCCTTGCATGCGAAGGGTTAGTAGATCGTGGATGCTTTCAAGTCAGTACAACTTGATGGCGTTCTAATCTGTGTTTTGGCCTCTGTTGCAGGGGGAAAGCCAACAAGCTGTAGCCAAAATGGCAGAATAAGCATTTGCACTGGATGTAAGGAGCCCATTGAGGATCGGTTTGTGATGAAAGTTGTGGATGAACCCTGGCATGAGACGTGCCTACAGTGCTGTGTTTGTCGGGCGCCACTGTCGAGATCATGCTTTAGCAAGGACCGTAAACTCTACTGCCGAAGCGACTATGAAAAGTAAGTCCCAACCGTCCCAAATGTTGCCCACTCTCGCGCGCACTGCGCTTCGCATCAGGCCCACTTCACCGTCATGTCACATATCAGACACATACATAATTATTGAAACTCATCGGGTTACACAGTATTTTTGTTTCCCAGTCTTTGATAAATATTTTCGTAATTAATAATATCTTCTCTAAATTGTCGTGTCTGCTAATTTCGCTCATACTTCAAGTCGATTTCAAGAGCGAATTATTTGTGAAATCTACATTGAGGCTCATTAACTGCTCCAGTCGTTGTAAAGACTAATCTCTCGAAACCCTCACAAAAACTGAAAGTGGCTTGTTTTTCTCTTTCGAGTATCTCTTCATTACTTCAAGCTTCTTTTTAGTGCAGTTCTTAGACTGAGACCAGCTCATGGCCCGATAACTGAACACAGCGCCATCGAACAAAACACTATACTTTCTTCCAAAGAACTATAAACATATACAACTTAACTATATATATTCACCGCTCTCCGTGATGTGATGTCAAGCGTTGGGCGCAAAATCTCAGCGTTTATCTTAACCGTTTAAACGCATTTGGGCTTCATAATACATAGAGCTGTGGTAGAAACGAACGAAACATCACAGAAAGCGCGTCAAAACGGCCCACCATGCCTTCCCATAAGAAAACGTGCCGAGACTGTTGCACACCAGTGCTTGTAAGAAACCGAATTGTAGTTGACAGGAAGTTCTGTTTAACGTGTTAATCTATATTGCTCTTTAAGTGATAAATAAGTTTCCGCTGCCTGTGCTTTGGTCCAAATACATCGCAACCTTCTCTTTATCGATCTAGATTGTTCTAGCTTATAGAACCTATTCTAAGTCGATTTTTGAAGTCATGTATACATTTAACCTCTGTGGTTTTTGTAACTGATTTGTAGCATAGTTTTCGCAGTAGAAAAGTTTAGTAAAACAATCGAGTTTGGCAGCGTTACCACGAAATAGCCAGCGTGTGTTCAGACGTATACGTCTCTCCTGCCACTCTCTCATAGAGATTGTATTATTAATCCCATCTGGAACTGCTTTCTGACCGAATGTGGCACGCTAAATGCTATCCATATTATCAGTTTGTCGCTGTTGCTCGCTCTGGCAAGGTTACTACAGAACACGCCTCCATTGTTTTTAATCATAGGTTTCTGCACAACAAGAGGTGAATTACTGTGCAACAGAACAATCTTTGATTAGCCGGCTTTCGTCTGCAAGCAGTTAAAGCAGAATGAATATCTAGAACTACGACACTCGCAAAGAAAAAAATTAGGTGTTGTGCGAGCGGTTACATTGAATTAAAACCATACGTTGCAATTAATTGCCCGTATAATACGTTGTTTTGATAATAACACTTTGCTGGGTAACGATTACATTTCAAAGAGGAGAGTTTCGTCTTCTGATTAAATCACTCCTGAACTACAGCCTCGTAAACGATCGAAAATTCGCTTGAAGAGTTCAGATTCGAGTTTATGCGCCAGTAATTGAATGTTTGTCTACCAAGGTATCTATTACCCACGTCAATCAAGAAAGCCATTAAAGTGCCTGTGAACAAAGTGTCCTAATCAAGTTTATAGTGTACCTGCAACTTTTTTGAAAACGATTTCGTTAGTAGCCATGATGATTTTACGCTCATTACTCTATAATTTTTGTGTCTTGCATTCTCTGCAGCTCACATCAGTTGCCTTAGAAATAATCAATGAATATTACGTTTGATGTTTGTTTAGGCCAACTGTCTCGATCATATTCATGGTAGAAGTCGCTTCAAACAAACCACAAGCCTTCAACACCAATTTGCTCCAACTTTGTTTGGTTAATTTATTTTCCTCATGAGCACAGGGTTTGAAAATAATTCTAACATGTCAAATTTCTGGAGCAAAACCCGCGGCCAACTGGGATACACAGTGGGCAAAACATCATAAGAGATCAAAGGCGGCCATTTCTAATCAGCCCTTCAAAAAGAACCAAGATTGATTTTATTCAATTGCTTTTTGCCAAGGTGTCTAGAAGTTTGACTAGTGAAGTAGGTGTTGAACGAGCCGGAAGCCCTCGAATCCAAGCGAAAGCTATACACAGAATTACTGCCTCGCGATTCCGGATAAATACCATAATATTTCACGTGCTCACTTTCTTTTAGTAAATCGAAGAGAAAGCTGAAGCAGTAGAAATCCTTGACTCCCCGCAACGGAGCGGTATCTTTACATCTATTTAAGCAATTGGCGGCGTGATCCCCCAAGGACCGGCTTCATATCTTCTCACAAATGTTCATTACTTCCCTTGACAGAACGCGAACACAAACTCTTTATTTTGGCATTTTAAGAGTTTATAAGCCTTAAAGTTGTAACTTTTGAAAAAATTTGAGCGTGCTTTGATATTAATGACGCAGATGTGAATTATTTATGCAGCCTTCGTGCGATTTTAGGTAAATATTACCAAAGAAAAAAAGCTAAAAGGAGGTTTAATTTCCTTAGCGATTTGCGAATTATTGTCTTTGTAAGTCGAAAGAGACAGTGTTTTTTCCGTGGAAAGAGAACTTACTTGATTAAATTAGGTTAAAAAAGAACCCCTCCGTCTCTAGTAATTATTAGTAAAAGTAAGAGGAAAGGTGAATTGGCTTACTGCGAGACACAGAGACAACGAAAAACGCCTCATTTTGAGCGCAGTTGGAAAACAGTATAAACTAAAACATATTCACTGTTCATCTTGACAGGGTACGCCTTTGATATAACAAATATATTTAAACTGCTCAAACCTCTTAGCAAAAAGACGGGGTCCGTTTGTTCACGAAATAAAAAGAATGTTTTTGGTTCGTTTAAAAAGACATCACAACTTATTCTGTTTATAATTCCTCTCGAAATCTTTCATTTGGGGCGTGTCCAGTGAAAGTAATGTCCAAGAAACGTTTTCCTATCCAACACAGCAGTGTTTCAAGTCAAGGTTTCTTTCCACTGCTGTGAGGCTTTGATGTGTCCATCTAAAAAGTGCGCAGAATGAAGAATGTCGGCCCATTCAAATCACATTACTCTATGATTTTCAGCACCTGTAATTGTTGATGGGAAATCTGAGAGTTGCGTGAGGACTGTGTGTTTTCATTTTCTGGCTTTAAAACTTATCACTTATATTTTATTTCGTTTTAGCAATTCACCAGCTCGTCGATTTTATAAGCGCATCAGTTCTGTACAAAACCTGTCTAACTTTCAAACGCAAAATGAGTGGGTTAAATTAGCTGTTTTCTGACACTGCTTCAAAAGGCAGGATAATTTTACTTTTATCAGAATCATTTTGCTGTGAATTTGCTCTGCATGTACAGTTTAGGAAAGCTAATACTAAAGTAGAGATAGAAGACCATAAGCTAACTAAGATGAAATAACTATGCAAAGACTTTGAGCTTCACATGGTGTTGGTTTTGAGCTTATAAATACGCAAGATGACAGCTCACTTCCTACATGCTACATGTCTACACTTTAAACTCGATATCCTCTTCGCCTTCTTCTCAGACTCGGTACAGACACTATCACTATAGCTCTACATATTCCGTCAGACACCGTAAAGCTTAACCAAAATCTTTTACCGCAGTTTTAGGGTCCTCAGTTAAACATTATCGTAGTTATTGGACAATTCGAAAATGCTGAATGTGAAAAACAGCGAGTTCTCAGTAATAGCAAACTTAAAGCAGCAGTGGTAAAGATTTATTGTAGTACTATTTTAATACTAATAATAGTAGCGTTTATTCTTTTGATAACAACGAAATCTTAAGTATTTAACTCTTACACAGAGGGGTTTACTAACATGAAACACAAGTTTTACTTTTGATTCTTTCAGCCATACTTTCAACGCTCGTTATACCATACCACATGTAAAGCATCAGCCTTAATTTTTACTGCGCTATGTCCTTTGTGGTAGAAGGCTTTTTTTTGCGCAGACCAAATCATACCAGTAGTAATGCCGAATATAATAAGGATTGTCACCTGAAGTGCTCGACTAAAAAACACTCTAACGACTCTTGTGCTCTGTTTCTTTCTCAACTTCAGCTCCTCAAAATAAGTAGTGATAACTTATTTACAAGTTTAGCAACTAGTTTCAATCAAAGTTTTCCTTTGACAGATGGGCCGACATTTCAGAATAAGGTTAAGAATGAAGGCCATCTTGAGCCTAAAACCTCGGCGTGCTCTTGGCGCAGGTTTTCATTTTCATTTTGGGAATATCTGAAAACTGGTGATAGCATTCGCGATAAGTAAACAAGACTAGCGTCCTTACATCACAAAACGACAGCTTGACGTAGGAAGAAAGATATGTAAGAAAGACCCCGACGGACAAGAACTCTTCAGTGTACTTCAGTTTTATCAAAATGGAATGAAGCAGATATAGACACGAACTCGATAACTCTTGTGACATACTACAACATACTTTATAAAAGGGGTGTATATCATATCTTTTGCTTCTCAATGTTTTCCTGCATCTATAAAAACAAGCAGTTACTTTTGTGTTCAGATATACGAAAACTTTTGATCGTACTCTACTGATTTCAAGATTGGTTGCTTTTTACAGTTTTACAAGAACACATTTTAAAGTTTGACAGACAATATTGAAATGGCCGATATATACTTCTATTCTAATTTCAAAGGTTATCGGAGTTCTTCCTTTTCCACTGCGTGGGGCCTGGCGGTGTCGGTACAACTGACATTCTTCCTAAATTTATTGAGTACATTTTCAACGTAACCAGATATTATCTTCAAGTTATCTTAAGAGACTTTCAACTAAATCCAGTTTTTGATTTGATGAAAATCCTCTATAACTTTAAAATGAACCCAAAGTTCAGAATGAGTTGCCAAAAATAGGTCTCGCGAACGCTTTGCAATATGACAGCAGCTGCCCATGGAGATTCAGTGTTTAGGAAACAAACAGAGTCATTAATTTGTTTCGCTTACGTTTAGAAAACAATATCTTCGACGTGTCGTGTCTTGTTGTCCTTAAGTAGATGGCCGTAGTTTTAAGAAATACTTAGGGTACATTAACACAACTTTGCAACGAAGGAAGACAGAAAACCGCTTTTCTTATCTTTTATCTCCTTTTTGACACAGTTTTTGCTTGATTTAGTCTCGCCATTTTTTGTAGGCTAATTTCGATGGTCTCGTTCCCTAATAGTTGATAGTTCTTATCTGATACTAACTTTAAACAATCCCTTATGTTCGTTTAGTACCTGACCACATAAGATTGCCGCTTTTAATCCAACTGTAGCTGGCGGTTGTACTGAAACATTCTAGATAAGCCCCCAGACCTATTGAAGCAAGAAATCTTTGTAAACATCATATCACCAGCGATTTCAT
>JANSTQ010162212.1:0-20837 GCA_026167885.1 Bergia puertoricense
TCTTCGCCTCGTTTTCTCTCAACACTTTTCTCGTGTCCTACTACGTCACTCCGTGTTCTATTCTTGTACAGAGCCACGCGCGACACTGTTTTATTCCTTTAAGAAAGGAACGTTTTTGTTATTGCTATAAGTTTTAAAAATAGAATTGAAAAGCTCTACCAAATTGTCCAGAGAGAGTAAAATTTGATTTGGTTAAACAGGTTATTCAAGCACACTTAGCGTTAGTTTCCTTCAGGTATTTTAAAAGAGCATTGTTTTGAGAGCCGATTGGGTCGTACACAGACACATAAATAAGTAGTCCTTTCATCAAATTTAAAAAATACCTTAATTTTTTGATTATATTGAGGTAGAGGTCCTGAAAAAATTTAAGCCTGGTTTTGAAGAGCGACGTAAGGAACGGAAGCGCAAGCAAACGGAACTTCTCAGTTATGTTACCCTGAAAACAGACTTGACGCAAGCTTAGCAGCGACGGAAGAGCAAACGGGAGGATCAAACACTTCTTCTGATAGCGTCTGCGTTGTGTTCTGTTTTCAAGGTGGCACAAGCGACGGAAGCTCAACAAAAGGAGAGAGGGAGACGGAAAAAAAGAAATGGCTGTATTGACCTAGAAGGACGAATAATTCGTCTGAGACGAATTATTCGACTGGCCTGGCTAAATACGAGACGCATCAAATAGCATAATTTAAGTGCGTTTGACCGCTAGATGCGAGACGCATCAAACGGATTTTTTTCCTGTCTTCGTTGTTTAAAACATATTCAAGCGGTTACAAAGTTTGTTTGCTTGGTTGCAAAGCTCCCATTTAATTCGTCTGTTTAGTGCGTCTCGGGTTTACCCAGTTGAATTATTCATTTGAGACGAATAATTTGTCTGTTTAATGGTTTAAACGACGCACTAAACAGACGAAAGTTTAGTTTGTCTGATGTAGCTTTCCGTATTTATCTAGACGAATTTTTCGTCTTTGCAGGTAAATACGGCCATTCTTCTGTATCCGCTTCCGTCGAGCTTATGCTTGTGTCAACCCGTTTTCACAGTGACGTAAGAGCGTTGTGCTTGGACCGTTTGCGCTTCGTTCTTTACGTCGCTCGTCAAAGCAGCAGGCTTAAAAAAGTTAAGCCTCAAAGTTGATTGACAACGGAGATCGTTTAGTAAAACGCACAATCCACATCGAGCGTGTCCTGATACACACGACAGGACCAGCAAATTTCTAATAACATAACATAATATGTACAGAGGAATATATTAGAGAAACTTTTAATAGAAGATGGTATATCTTTTACATTGATAGTTAAATACAGTAACAGAGCCACTGAATGAGGAAAAGAGAATCGCGCACACGGTCTCCCAACTTCCTTCAGGGATCGCGGAGCATATTTTGGATTGGAGCGGCTAGGGTTCCGGGGGCATGCTCCCCCGGAAAATTTTGAAATTTAAAGTCGCTGAAATCGCTGGAGATGCCTCTAATTTAGAAACATTTTTTTTCTTTCTTTCAAAAATACAATAGTTTTGAAAAAATTATTGGGGCGGCTAGAACCCTCCAGCTTCCCCTGCTCCGCGGTCCCTGTCCTTTCCGAAGCGCAGGTTTGTGCAAAAACTGAACTGGATGACCCACGAATCGCCCCATGTAAAGGTATCCAGACCAATCGTGGAGTCGGGATTCCACACCGTGATTTTCCGGATGCTACAGGATGGATTCTGTATTCCAGGGGCTGGATTCAGGGTTCTAAAGGCAAAAATGGTGAATTCCTGATTCCTTTAATACATGGGGCGACATGAAATACTATAGTACAACACTCGGAAACAGTAGCAATGTTATATATGCACATTTACAAACTCACTTCCCTGGATATTGATATAAAGGCGGGACTAGCGAATACTGACCAATCACATACACTGTCCCGAAACGCAGGCTTGTATGAAAAAATTAATAACGCATGACAACAACAAGAATGTGTATGAACGGAGATGAAAGAGATGCTAGAGTAATGAACTCTAGATCTACAAGACACTTTGTACGTAATAAAATACCTATATAATTTTAAATTCGAAATAAAACTAAAAGAAACTTCGAATTTTAGACTAACATTTTATTTTTCAGTGTGGAAGATAAGGTTACATTTGAGTTCCGTCTGAACCGAGAGGTCAATTCGTCAAAGGAGTAGGAAAGTGGGAGAGCACCAAATCCTTCGACGGAGAACTGAACACTAAAGTTTGATTTGAGCGAGCGAGGACTGGGTACAAGTTCTTGACAACAACCACGAGGGATACAAGATGGTGGGTAACAAATGAGCAATTAAATGGAGTTTAGATTGGTTTTTAGCATTCCTTAATGTTTTAGTTATTTGGTAGGTTTGTTCTGAAATGCTTTTTAATTTTTCTGCCATAGGTGCTGTACACTTTGTATGAACACGCAGCGGGTTATGCGGTGTTCAAAGTTGTTGCCCAAGAAGAAATCGGCGTCCTTTTACCAGAAGTACAAGAGTCAGTCGCCGATCTTGCAAGATTTGGAAAGCTAGTCAAGCTGCACGCTTTTGCTCCGTTTAAATCAGGAGCTAATGCACTAGATAATATAAACTGCGTCTCTGAAGGTATGTGATCTTTGTGGTATGGTCTCCAAGATTTGCTTCTGGCGACCTTTTTACTCGGTTTTTGTTTTTGAAGATTTGCTTTTTAATGGCTTTAATCCACGTGGACGAACGGTTTGTCCGATAGCTGGTCGTTCTAAGTTATTCAGTTGTGAATCGAGTTTAAAACACTGAAATGTCGAATATTCTCTTCGCTTATAAATAAATAAAAAGTAAACTTTATGACTTTGTTATACAAGTAAAGATTTGTAAGATCAGCTGCAGCAACAGAGCATAGCATACTGAGTGTACTACGGTAACTTTTCTTTACTTCCCCTCCCCCCCCGGTTAAGACATCCAAATTTGTAACAAACCCCTCCTGAAAGAAAATTGTGTATGAGTTTAAGGTGCATAAAACAATGCTTTTGGACAGTATATTAAGAATCAAAAACTTGTGTCAATTAAACAGTAGGACATTAAAAGTTCTGTATTCAGGAATTAACCGAATTTGCAGTAATTTCTCAGTTTCACAGTTTGGGCCTGTTCAGAGTCTGATGCCTGCTCAAGTCTTCCTCTCTAATTACTACCCCCCTCCCTCCCTCCCATAAGGCTCAACATACATTGTATAATAGGCCCTCTTGGGGGATTATTAACCCTTTCAGCCACAGCAGATTATCAAAATGTAGCTCTTCCATACAACATCGATATACAATATTGTCAATAAGTTGTTTGGTTGTGAGAAGAAGGGAATTGATATGCACAGCAAGTTATCAGATATGAAAAGTGAGATTCTCCTAAACTGTTTAAAATGAAAACATTTGTACAGTTAAAAGAATTAAATTTCAGCAACACACATATATACAGTAATTCATGTTTGGGGCTGAAACAATTAATAGAGCTTTTACTCTGTTTTGAAATCTTTCAGTGATGATTCTGTGATAGTTTATACGTTTTTGCAATTAGTGGCATATGTAACTAAAAATATTAACTCAGCGCAGCACACTTTATTTATACATAAGGTGCAATGCATGGTTGTGTTTTCAAACAGGAGATACGAAAAGGCTGTTGTTTATTTTGAGAAAGCAATCTGAATATTGAAAAGCGCAAAAATATAATACTTACTAAACTTGTTAACACAATGACAGTGGTTTTGTTTTACTAATGTGCTAGTGAGCTTAAGCTAGTTTTAAATAAGGGCCATTTTTGAGCCTACATTGTAACTTTCCCATGCACTTCACTCAATAGGTGTCCTCCATGATGACCTAAAAACTTTCCTGGAGGCCAATGTACCCACTGGAAAAAAGAAATCAAAGGTTCTGCTTGGAGTTGGTGACCCAAAACTTGGTGCTGCAATCTTAGAATCACTTGAAATTTATTGTGAGTCAGGGGGAATTACTCTGGAGATACTCCGAGGAATCCGGATGCATTTCATGAAGATGATCAAAGGGCTAACTGGCGAAATGGCAGCCAAGGCCCAGCTGGGCCTGGGACATAGCTACTCTCGTGCCAAAGTCAAGTTCAATGTTCACAGGGTTGACAACATGATCATCCAGTCAATCAGCTTGTTGGACCAGCTGGATAAAGATATCAACACTTTCTCCATGAGAATAAGGTTAGTTTGGTCAACTTGGAGGACTACAGACTAACTCTCAAGTAGTCAGGACTGGTTTTAAGGGCGTTGACAATGGTTAAAAACATACAGTAGAATGTTTTGGGTAAATATGGTAACCTTCCTGAGCCAGTTAAAAGGGAGACTAGTATTATAATAATAGCAATCTGCTGAAAGTTTGTAGATATTAATTAATTTGATTTGAAATCTTATCATTGATGAAGCACATGCACTTTCTCCGTCAGTAAATGCATTTCAGGCTACACTCATCCACAATATTTATGTTCAAAGTCATTTTGTTTCAGTAGTCTTGCATGTATGCATCGCCGTTGTTGTAAGCATATAATTATGTCTTTGTAATACTCCCACCATTTTCTTCAATATCTATCTATCTTCTTACAATATCAGTATGAAATAAGTTGATTATTATTACAGGGTTTGTTCGGACCCCAGAAATCCTGGAAAACCTTGGAATTTTTCAGAGCCTGGAAAACCCTTGATACATCTGAAAAAGCCCTGGAATTTTAGGCTAAGCCCTGTAAAACCATAAAAAAACCTGCAAACTCTGCACTCTCAAAATAATATGATTTGTTGTCTTTGTTTTATTGTTTTGTTGCATGAAAAATGCCTCAGGGGAAATGCTCCCTCAACCAAAACTTAAAGCAAAAGTTTAAAAAGTTAGAAAAAGCCCTAGAAAAATCCAGGAAAAAGCCTGGATTTTTAAAATGATGAAGGTGTGTGAACCCAGCCTTTAAGAATTGGGAAATTGATCATTTACTCAGATTTCTGCTAATATGAATTGTGGGATTATCTCCAATTTATTTAACCCCTTCAGCCCTAGCCAGTTTATCAGCATCTATTTTCTCCTTACAATATCAGTACAAAAGAATCCCAAACTGTTTAAAAGGAACGTATTGACACAGTTTAGGAGAATTTAGCAACACGTCAAAGATCGTGTTTGGGGCTGAAACAGTTAAAAAAATGTGGAGACAAGTAATGATAGAGTTAAGTACTGGTAACTCCTGATTTGGAAGTTTAGGGAATGATAGAGTTAAACAGTTGCAATCATTTGTTTCAGAGAGTGGTATTCATACCATTTCCCAGAGCTGATCAAGATTGTAAGTGACAACTACTTGTATGCCAAAGTGGCCAAGTTCATTAAGTCAAGAAAGGACTTCACTGAAGACAAACTGGAAGCTTTGGAGGAGCTGGTGATGGATGAAGCTAAGGCAAAGGCTATCCACAATGCTATTAAATCTTCCATGGGTAAGATACAAATGCACCCCAGGTGTTCATCATTTATCACGTGCTTGGAGTAAGCCAATCAGGGTGCGCTTTCAGGTCTGCCCAAAAGGCACCATCCCAGAGTGCACTGTGAGATTGGTAACGATCGCTGTTGTTTTCTCAATTTTTGCTAAAGAAATGAATTCTGTAAAATGAACTATTAAGCAGACAAGTTCTGGTAATTACATTCAACAAAGAAGTTGCTTTTTAGCCCATCCAAAACTTTAGCTGATAAATGTCTTCAAAGATAATAAGTTTTGATAATACTTAGAACTGTTAAAACCATTGACTAAAATTTTAAATGGTGGCCATTTTGAGATCATTATCTTGTGTGTGCACGATTTTCTGGGATGGTGCCATATGATCAATTCAGTCAGGCATTCCAAGCACGCAAGAGCCAATCATCTGGATTACTGAATATCAATCAACTACCCACCTACCCCTCCCTTAAGATTTGAGTTTTGGAAATAAATAGAACAACTTATTTTGCAGGAATGGATATTTCACCTCTGGATTTGATCAACATTGAGAGTTTTGCCACACGAGTGATTGGTCTGTCTGAATACAGAAAAAGTCTTCACAGCTATCTAGTCTCCAAGATGCACCAAGTGGCCCCCAATCTATCAGCTTTGATTGGTGAACAGGTACTGAACTAATCTAGTGATAGTTTATGTACATTTGTATGTATGCATACATGTACAGGGGTCCTTTAACTGTATTATAAATTAAAGATGAGTTGCTCCATATACTTTTGCTCTGACTATCAGTTACAGTGTGTAATCAATCTCACAAGAATTTGGTCAGGAAGACACTTTAAATGAAATTGAAAGAGTTTGAAGAAGACATTGTAAACAATACTGAACAATTAAATATCATTTGTGGCATTTCTTCTTATTCAGTCGTGATTTTATTTTTAATTTACTTTATTTAGTTTTATTATCTTCAAGCCATTTGAAAAAACAACAAGTTACATTTAATTATATGGCAATATAAAGCAAAATACAATTAATCAAAGAAATATAGCAAGGAAACCACAATGGCATAACCAGTGACAGTGATCCCAATGTCATTTTAAGGTAAAAAACATCATTTTAGTTGGATCTTTTATGAAGGATTTTGTAAGAGTGTAATTCAAAGATTGGAAAAATCGCTTCCAATTTCAGATGGTGTGTAGCATAAAAAGTGTGCATTTGCTTACAAGTTTGACCATTTAAGCATCCACAGATTCTGTCTTGATAAATTATGTCTGTCAGTTCGAATAAACTTGTCTTAGAATGAAATATTTATTTCAAGATCAATTTTTCTGTGCTTGACAAAAAATTGGACTTCATTGCAGGTTGGTGCAAGACTAATATCACATGCTGGAAGTCTGACAAACTTAGCCAAGTACCCAGCATCTACTGTGCAGATCCTGGGAGCAGAGAAAGCATTATTCAGGTACTGAAAAACTATAAGAAAGCAATTCCTCGTAGTATTCCCTGCAATGCTCTCCCAAACCTTTTTCTTAACAACCTATATTCCTTTTTAATGTATAGACCAACTGCAACGTTCTGGCAAGTCTTTACCTTACAATAGCCCTTTTTGGTGGTTCCTAAAAAGTAACCAAGCCTTTGTCTGCCATCGAGACGAAGGTTGACTTGGCATTAATACAAACCCTCCATGCCTTTGACATACAAATCAGTGATATTATTATGCTAACCAGTTTCACATCTCTAACCATGTAAGGTCAACGTTCGCCTCAGAGCCAGACAAAGGCTATTAGATTTTAGAATTAGAATTAGGATTTTTGTGGTCAAAGTTCTCTTTCAGATTTTGTAATTATGTTAAGGTTTTTTTCTTGGAAATTCAAACTTGGGTTAATCTGAAGGCTTAACCCGGCCAGAGTTCAACGAAAGGGATCTTTTACAGCTGTCTACCAGTTCGAGGGTTTATTGACAAGAAAACTAAACAAGTTTCAAGCTAAAGTATTTTCAAATAGGAATTGTTCTGATACTAGTCTGAGTGTTTCAACAGAAAATGATATTGATGGTGTGTTTTTAAGCAGTGATTAAGTTGGATTGTAGTTATATGTCCCATAATGCATCATCTTGAATATGTTTTGGACCAGAAGACCAAGTAATAGACTGAATTAAAATATATGGAACTGCGGCAGAAGTGATCGACCAAAGGTTTTTTGTTGGATTAAATTTTTTCTTTTCAGACACCCAGCCCCTTGCAGTCCTGTGCTATTATTTGATATACATGGTGATATTTTCATAGTGTAAGAAAAGTTACAATTTGGATGACAGTGAGATTTTTGCTGTAGTATGGCAGTTCTGAAACACTATTATATAAATTTTGTTTTAATCTTGCAGAGCATTGAAGAAAAAAGGAAACACACCCAAATATGGCCTTATTTTCCATTCGTCATTTATTGGCCGGGCAGGAACAAAAAACAAAGGGAGGATTTCCCGTTACCTTGCAAACAAGTGTTCCATAGCATCTCGGATTGACTGCTTTACAGGTAAGTGTGCTGTTACAGCCAGTAGTGAATACATTTTTCATACATGTACATGTAATTACATCATTTTACAAGTCACTCTCAGGTCTTTTCTTCTTCTTAAGGAATTTTGACTGCCTGAACATCAAAATATTAGATACCGTTGAAGTTGAATGGATTATTTTTAAACTCAGTTCATTATTGTTGGTGGTGCATCAAATATCGAGCTTTTGAAAACTGGCTATTTTGGCATTTTCAGGCATTCTGATTTGTCCAAAAGGGTTGCATGATAGCTTGAAGGGAAATTCAAATGCACTTTTAAAAATTAAAATTTCTGGCATGTGATATTGTGTTCAATTGTTACATACCTGTATGGTATATATGTAGCTGGATGGCTGTGTGTTTTTTGTTTCTGTTAGTACAAGTGTACTGTAGGGGACAGAAGGATACACTTGTCACTCTGTGCCCCCATATGACACAATTTTACAGCTCTTGTCAATACCCCCAGTTGTGTTCTGGAAAACTGTTGCTTTCAGGTTTCATTACATGTACTTTTACTACATGTATCAGTTTTAATGGATGTTGTTCAACTGTGGATTTGTTGTGCCATTGCAACTCATGTGAAAATTTCCTTGGGAACTGTTTCTTTATTCTACAACAATACGCATTTATGCAACTAAAATACAATTTAAGAAGAATAGTTTCAAGAGCATTGCCACTTGATCTGAATTTGGCACACCCCCAATCCAATTTTTTTTTCTTGTTATGACTAATAATTATCTTGTGTTGTTTGTAATTGAACGAATACAGAAACACCATCTTCCATATTTGGCAGCAAGTTGCATGATCAGGTCGAGGATCGACTGAAATTCTATGAAACTGGAGACCCTCCAAAGAAGAACATTGATGTGATGAAGGAAGCCATCAGTGAGACGCTCCAGGAGAAAGAGGACGGGGACAAGAAAAAGAAAAAGAAGAAGAAAGATAAGAAAAAGGAAAAGACTTCGACTGAAGAGGAATCTGCTGAAGTGAAGATGGATGAGAATGGAAATGAAGAAGACACATCTAAAAAGAAGAAGAAAAAAGACAAGAAAAAGTCCACAATTGAAGCTGATAGTCCTCTTGATAAATCAGCTGTCAATGGACATGATGAGGCTGCTGAAGGTACATCAATATTTTACATGTATTAATTAGTGGGTCATTCTTGACGACTATTTTGATTAATTAATAATGTTGATAGTGACAAGTTAATTCTGTATGGACTTGGATGTTCGAAAGAATATTATTTTGTCACTAGGTTTTTCTTTTCAAACTGAAGCTTATTTTAGGATATTTTTTACACAACTGTTTCTATGCACAGTTTGTTTACTAAATGCAGCAGGAAACTTTCAAAACAAAGATGGAACCTCGATTTGCACGTCTTTGGGGCTCTGTTTTAGTTCCAGTGTTGTTGTTTTTCCCTGTTCTTACTTTACGTATTTTGATGCTCGTTGATATTACAACTTGTAAGAATCCAAACAACTCAGTTTGATTTATTTCATTTAAACTACAGGAAAGAAAAAGAAGAAGAGAAAAGCGGAAGATGTGGAACAAAGTGTTGAGGAGGAGGTTGAAGCCACCACTCCCAAGAAGAAAAAGAAGAAAAAGAAGAAGACAGAGGAAGAAGATTAAGAAAGAACAGATTGGAATGGGTCAGGGATGGGGTGGGGATTCGTCGGTGAGATGTCTCAGTTCACTGTTGATTTTTTCTCCAGCAGAAGTCACGATGCAAGATCGCGGTTGCAAAGACTGAAGATTTCACACAACATTTTTAGTTGTTTTAATAATGCACTTCTACTGTACAAAAATACAGGTAGATTTCATTTTAATCAAGTGCGATTCCTCTTCAAGGAAATTACCACAAGCTTAACGAATATACGAATGTAGAGCTGTATGTAATTTCTGTAAGTATTCTGAAAGTTTCGGTTTCACGTTGATTTGTAAATGTAATTAATACAGTATATGATAAGTTCTAATATCAACGTACGTCAAACGACTTCTGTGTTTTTAATACTGGTTTACACGTGTCAGAAGTTGTATCTGTGTAGTGCATCTGTTCAGTCTTCAGTGCTGATTGGTCAACTGGTTTGGAAACCTTATTGGTCAACTTTTGAATGTCGTCTTGGTGCCAGAGACTTGGTAAAGTGCTATTCTCTGAATTGGGACCATGTCTAACAGCTTGTCCGACCATCTTTTTATACATATAGCTGTTTTTAGTGTTTTAAAAGGAGAAAACTGGCAAGTGTAAATAAAATGCCCAACACTATCTTACGTTTGTAACTTTTCAGGAGACGTCTAGCTTATAGCGCTGGGAGTCCTTTGTTGTTTGATATATTTTTTCAAAACGCTTTTAACGATTACCCAACATCTTACAGCTAAGCAATCGCATACTTTGCAATAAGGAGCTCAGAACCAATTGGTAGAACAGCCGTGAATCTGGTCATATATTTTTGCAACTTTACCCTTTGGTGCCGAAACCGTCGTACTGTACATGTTTACAACAACAACAAGTAGAAATTCTTTTCTTTCGGGCAAGAGACGCTACTGCGCATGTCACTCGCAGCTGGCACAAAGCCCGGGATATAAAATCGATGAACATAACTCGGGTTTTCCACGGTCAGGGAAAGTCGGGGGGGGGGATTTAGGGAATTTCGTTTGTGCAGTGGAAATCCTGTTTTTCTGAAGTCAGATTTTGTTCGTGGCAATGCTTTCTAGAAAAAAAATGGAGTATTCCTGAGACCCTTGAAAAGTATACTGGAGTCAGGCTTTGTTCTACGAGGGTTCCCACGGTCCTTGAAAATCCTGGAAAGTCCTTGAATTTGAAGATAAAATTCCAGGCCTGGAAAGCCCTTGAAAATCCTTGAAGTTATATTTCAAAAGCGAGTGTTTTAAGGTGGTTTCCAAACAGAATGCACGAGGCCACTTCGGCGAGTGCTTTTATTTTTTCGAGGTGTTCAGAAAGTCCATGCAAACACGATGCACGAGTTTTTGAAATAACTTCTCGAATGAATGAAAGAGTGCCTTATGAATATGTTGATTAAGAAATATTTATCCCATGGGTTTGAAAGTGGTTCAAACACTCGACTCGTTCGACGCAGTTTCAAGACTCATCCACCTGACCAAATGTAGTGCGGTGATTGGCCCGAAATGTTATGAATAATTAATGAGTTTGAGAATTGATTATCTGATACCAGCAAATTGTTACAATTTGCGTGAAACTTTGATTGAAAGACGACAAGTGCTCAGTCTGAAAACACACGAGCTCGATCCCAAAAGCAATTTTGTGTCTTGCAGGATTTGTGATTGGCTGTAAATTTTGACCAATCTGCAATCAGGTTAAGTATCCAGTTTTTCCAAAAGTTTCGAGACACCGATGGTCAATGGTTAAACGTGCAATGCTAGTTTGTAGATGCAGAACAAATGGCACTGTTTGATGATTAAATGCAGCAAAATACGGAAAACTTTCAAGTTTAAATTGCCGCACAAGGTCCTTGAATTTGTTTGAAAAGGTCCTTGAAAGTCCTCGAAAAGTCCTTGAATTTCATGTTCAGTTAGAAGTGGGAGCCCTGTTACACGTGTGGTGTGGGCAAGCGATTCGTACTTTGGTCTCGCTCTGGTTAACAGAAATTTACTTGGTGTACAAGATCAGTGAAAAATACTTGTTTGGTAAGGGAAATTTTTTTTTTTCGAATGAGTGGAAACCCAGAACCTTTCAACCGTTGTGATTTGATTGCTACTGTACCGATTTTCGAGCTTCAAGATTTGAAAATGTTGGAACATTAATTACGATTTTTTGTTTAGAAGGGGGAAATTGATATACAAACCTATTCTATATCGAACCGGTACGTCCCTAGCCCTTAATATCAGAGTTTGTTGTGGTATGCGTTTATCTCGTGCACTTTGATCGACTTTTGAACATATTAGGTAAATTTTCATGAGAGTTGAAAGTTTTCTTCTTTGGTGACGCTTCTCCTTAAAACAACTGAATTAGGGAAAATTATTTTGAAGTGGTACGCAGTTTGAAATCGGTGGAGGATATTACACGGCCGTGCGAAGATTTGAATTTATTCTGAATAAATTATTTTGAATACATATACTTTTTTATAATACAGACAAAATGCACAAATTTTCCGAAAATCTTCGGAGATCTCAAGATAACCTTCGGAATTGTCAAAACGTTGTCAGAATCTTTTGCAGATTTTTGATCATTTTCAGAAAATCTTGTCAAAAAAAGATTTCGGGAAGCTTTCGAAGACTTTAGGAAATCCTACTAACAAGTAAGGATATGAAAAAATACGCCACTGTATTTCCCAATAAAATACGCCACTGTATATTTTCCAATACAACACTGGTGCCCGTATTGTAAATACAAGCAGGGAATCCCTAGATACAAGTAAGTTTCGATATATTTATGGTGTATGCTTAGTGCTCATTGGCTACAATGATGTAATCATGTTTAATGATCACCAGACAGAAATCCCATCGAGTCAGACGACCATAAACGGGATATCAGTGGTTTTAAGTCAACTCCGTATGGCAAACTTGCTGGGAGTGAGTAAGAAAAGGCCTCGAAACGGCTACCATTGAAAACCAACGCCAAGATGACGAGGAGAATCTATCGGAAGATGAAGGAGAGTATTCAAGCGACTGGCGCCATAGTCTCTCCAAAGCACTGGTGGCTGTTTATTTTTTGTTTTTAATCTGGAGACTCGCTAGCTTAACACTCTACGCGATATTCTCAACAGAGTGCTTTCTGCGTGCCAAACAAGGCTCGTTGAGATGCAAGAACTTTACGGTGTTTCCCCACCCCACAAAATTCGAAGTGGCTTGGCAGATGTCGTCCTCCTTAAACTCCCTCATCGCAGTCTTGATCTTATTCAAAATCCCAGACTTTCCCGGTTTCAAAGTTATCGGTAATCTACTGATTCGGATGGCCAGGTTTTGGTCTTTCCTGTGTCAACTTGCCGTGGTCATAATTTATAACTTGATTTTGTTTTTCCACGAGCATTTGATTGAGAGCGCAGCCATTGAAGTTGGGTTCATTCTGGACGCTGTGACAATAACTGCTGTTGTGTGTATCTGGAACTTTGTACCGGCCCCGTGCTCGGAAAACTCTGCAATACCTTTTCTTTACCGAGCATACCAGGCAACATTAATTGTGTTTTTCCTGGAGAATTTTTATTTATTTCTACTGATGTCCTCACAAGCGGCTTTGGACATAACAGGAATTCACGAGTTCCATCGAAGGGCTTCAACTCTGCAAGCGTTGGATATTGTCATGAACGCCACTGAGGCCACGTTTTTCTTCGTGGTTATGAAATTTTTCTGGAATAAACTTTTTGAACGTGGGGATATTAACAAGTTGCTGGAAAAAGAAACATTCTAACGAAAACATTACTGAAAAGGGCTGTAAGTTATAACACAAGTTTGACACCTTGTTTTACGATTTTGTGTTTCTGTAGAGTATTGCAATCTGCACTACTTTCTTCAGATTTCTCGCAGTTGTATTAGAATATCCGAACAAATCTATCTCAACGAATCCTTTCTCTGATTTTTATAGAAGTCATCTACATTCGAGGTTTGCCGTTTAAATGGCATGTTGGCAATAATTGTGTGCCAGATAATTTTGAACAGTTTGAGATTGGTCGTGTGCACAAAGCATTTCATTTGTGTGAACATAACAGCCAGAACCTGTCGTCGTTTCTATAGCACCAGTAGTTGGAAATACAAAATGCTGCTGGTGTTTTTATTGTGATTCCAGTGTTGTAATAAGGTGACACCAATAATTAAAGGATACAACTTTTAAACCGTAGCTAGAGCCCGGGGAAGGAAGGAAGAAGGGAGGGGGCGGGGGGTATCCAATAAAGAGTTTTATACGGGGAGGCTCCGTCCCGGGGCTCCGTTCTTTACCTTCTTTCATATACTCACTATAAAAATTATATCCCTTCTAAATCCTTAGACTAGAAAATTTTACCTCTTTCACTAATAGACTATAAAAACGGTACCCCTTCCAACATCTTCACTAGAAAATTGTACCCTTTTCATATACTCGCTATAAAAATGATAACCCTTCCAATACCTTACATTAGAACTTTCATATACTCGCTACAAACGTGGAACCCCACTGTATGACGTATCAGTTACGTGACTGCATTACAGAGTTAAACAAACGACAGAAAGAGTACCAAAGCATATTTTGATTCAGTCTAGCATTCTATGTGATAACTGATTTGCATTATTATCAAATACAATTATTTCGATAGCACGGATATACCTGAGCAATCACAATCTGGCCGCAAGGAGGGGAGGGAGGGGGTGGTATTGTGCTGGTTTACTGATCTAACCTCCGCGTCATAAAGATTGAGATCCTTTCTAGGCGTTCCTTCCTCATCCTGTGACGCCTGCATCATTTCTTACTGAGCTTGTTGATATCTGAACTCATTCGCTATGTGTACAGAAACGATAATAATCTGTGGTTACCTAAATTTTCATGTAGACAATTCCAATGATCCGTTTGCTACCGCGTTGGAGAACTTACTCGACTTTCTGGATCTTAAGCAACACGTGCGCTCACCAACTCGAGTGTCTTGGTCACACGCTGGACGTAATTACCACGCATAAGACGGACACTATCATCAAAAGTCCTCCAGTTGCTGATTGCTTCCTTGCTGATCATGTGATCTGACTCTGTCTAAGGCGTGGAACTATTGTTTCTAAAGAGATGTCGTATCGCAAACTCAAAGCCATCGATATGAAGTCTTTTGAGAATGATCTACGATCTTCTAAGTTATGCAAGGCCCTCCAGACTGATTAGTTGCTGCAACTCGACTCTGGCTGATGTTCTGGACAAGCATGCGCCTCTACGCCTAAAGATCATAACTGTTAGGCCTGGTGTGGCGTAGTTCTCTGTAAACGAGGTCAGAGATGCAAAACGAAAACGAAGAAGTGCTGAGCGTCAAAAGAGAGCAACAAAGCTTGAAAGCGATTGGAGAGCATTTAAATCAGCCAAGAACAAGGCAACGTTGGCGTCGAGAGTATTACTAAATACTAACCTGATCAACGAAAACTCGGGTGACCAAATGAAGCCAAAGGAAGTTTTTCTCTGTTACGAAGTCACTGTTTAATCAGACATGGGAGACTTTTTTTCCATCCCACACCAAAACGTTCGTTCAGCCATCCTAATGAGATGGAATCATCTCAAGAAAATTGTAGATATACAAGCCGAACTTGAATCTGGCGACTTCTGTAACAGTAGTATTCAGAATACAGGTGATGCATCTTCGCCGACAATTGAGGATCCACCGTCATTGTCAGAATTTGATGCCAGATAGTTCAAACTCGTTCTGGGGGTGTCCCAGAAATCGATATCGTAACCCTTTGATCTTGTCCCAACAATTATCGTTAAAGAGTGCTTTGAAGAACTTTCGATATCCTACTTACATTCCCGATTGAGAAAATGTTGCATCCGCTCCTTGTATGAAAACTAGTCGTGTATATAAACCAGCACCTCTATTCTTGAAAGTATAATATATGCAACATATTTTTGTGGAAAACCAACCCGCTATCAGTTAACTAATTAAGCAAATCTTTAACCGACTATTGACTAAAAGTCCCATTGTTTAACTGTTTAATTGATTACAGAATTAAGCCATTTTCACCCTCTCATTATGTGACCGACAGTTTCTAACTGATCGAGAAACAAGCTGCCAACAATTCCGGCACATTCCACTGCAAATCACTGACAGGTCCACTCATTCACGGTTCAGAGCCAGTTCTCATTTGCTGTTGGGTTGAAAGAGGCAAATTCTTGTTTTCATTTATTGCCTCATTAGCGTACGTGCCCCAGTCTCCAATCAAGTAACAGAAACATCAGCTCTACATACTACTCTTTGTGTTAAGCTTTTTTAAAAAAAACCCGAAATTTTACAAAGAATGCGTGTCTCATTAACGATTTTAGCACCCAGTTATTTTGCGTTTATTAAAAACCAATATTTGTTTGAAACTGTGTGTAAAGAGCTGATTTAGTACGTATGACAAGCTCTTCCACAGTTTGAATTCAAATCTTATTTTTTAAAATCAAATAGCATCATTCCTTCTCCACCTTAAGTCGTAAGACAATGAAGCATAATATAAACAATGACGTCAGCAAATGTAGGCAACAGGGAAATAAATAGGAGGTCAAGTGTTGAAACGAATGAAAGAATCTTATCTTGTGTTATTAGTTGACTACGGCTATTTGACACTTACCTGCTATCAAAGGCCTGCCCGATATGGGCTATCACTTCTTGCACTGGAGACGGAAATTAAACAATAGAACTCTTCCGCCTCATTGGTTAAGGTCGGGGTCAGCTTTATTTATTCTATTGTTTTAAAATGTCTGTGTCCAGTACACGAAGTAAAAGCCCCGATATTATCACACGCTTTTTAATAAGAACCAGATGATTCTGGTTGACGTTCATTGTTCTTAAATTTTTGGGCTTTTCAGCTTCACGTTGTTCTGAAATTGTTCTCAACAAAAACCCTGAAATTAACACAACCTCACTCCTAGGGTTTATGCACTGTACTGATGAAAATAGATATTGCGAAAACAATAATGCTTTGATGCTTTAATTTGACTCGGATTAAGTGATGAATTTTAACAGTTCCTCTTGAAACATTGCTATGGTTCCAACTTGGCCTTCAAGCCTCAGATTGTTCTTAAATTGTTATTAAATTTTGTGCGATTTGAGCCTCATTATTCTTCTGAAGTTGTTCTTGTTAAAGAAGTGTATAGCTGACTTGATTCCGGCGTTTACCAGTTCATTGCATTACAAAATAACAAGTACAACTCGAATTAACCAAAATGAAAGGTTGCTATTTTTTTCTTAATCATTCAGAACTTGAGTCATTATTTGCATTCCTGAGGCACTTGTCAGGACTTGTGGTAAATTCGTGATTGGCGTGAAATGTCCAGTAGCGATAAGTACGAGCCACATTGTCGGGGAGGCGCAAAATCGCGTGTAGAACGAACTGACCCGCATTGAACACGGTCGAAAGTAATTCTAGTGTGCTTCGTTGTACATCGAATATTTTTTACCGCAAATAAGTATTATACATTTTCAGTCTTGCAAAATTTTGAAGTGCCATAATTAAATCTCTACTTGACAGGGTGAAATCTAACTTCGAAAAAATACTTTAAATTTAGTTAACACTGAAGGTATTGTTAAATCATTTTCATTTCAACTGTTAAATGCGCATGCACTGAAGCTGTTAATCTTAAGTACAAATTTTGAAAACATTCAGCGATTGCAGCAGAAGACTATATTTGTCGATGTTAATTCACGTTATCATTCGAAGTCCTTTTTTATAATGATAGAAATATTTATTTGAAAAAAAGTAGCAACTGCAGTAATTAAGACAAATTTAAGAGCTTTGCTTTACGATTGGTTTTGAACTTTCTGCCTCATTGCCGATTGCCCGATGTGAGGCAGCTAAATTATTCATTAGGTTACAATAGATTGTGAAAAGAAACCCGGGGGGGGTCTCCTCTATGAAAAGGGCGGGGATACTCGTCGGAAAATTATAATTGAACCTGTAAAAGGTACCAATGTGTGTGTGGCTTCAGCTGATTTTTACCTCTAAAAGGCACCAATCAGAAACGTAGCCTGTTTAAAGGGTGTCATAATATTGAATCAAAACTACGCACAGCTCCAGTGTTTATGTGATATACCATTGAATTACCCATGGCACCCCTAAAAGATACCGTTTTGTATGCAAATGTAACTATTTTGCTTTCAACACTCTAAGCGGTACTAAAATACGGAGTTTTAACCCTTAAGAGGTACGATGAGTATCCCCCCCCCCCGAAAAGAAAACTTATTCATGCTGATATACAGACATTAATTGGTTAATACTGATTAATGGTTCTCCAATTTATGACTTCCTAATTTTTGGCCGGCGGAAATTATTTGATGTTTAAACATTAAGATGTTGCAGGCATGGAAAACATTCGGACATTTGGATCTCTTTCAAATTGGACATCTACATGTTTTGTAATACACTTTTTTTTAAAATCTGCATCCTGTGTAGCTTTGTTAAATACGTAATGTCAATCTTGTCGCGATGAATTAGTAATGACATACATGGACCAGTTATCACGTGAGGTTTTACGATCGCTCCTGTAGAGCCTTTAACAGCCGTTCCTGGCTCCGTTCTTGTTCATTGCTAAAAGTACTTGAACTATCCTCCAGAGGCTCTTACAGTATCAGAACATGGCTGAGTGAAGTGGGCATTTTGTAGATCTAAACTGAAATAACGACAAGAAATAGAAAATACATTAAGAGAGATTAACGACAATCGACTTGTAGTTCTCATGACAGTCAACGAAAGTGACGTGTGAACTGTAAGCAGAAGAATTTCGTTGTAGATTTCAAAATTGCAGACGGCAAGTTTAAATCATGAATTAAAACTTCAACTGTTTGCTACTACATCTCGATGAAGAAAATGGAAAGACCCTAACTTGCACTTAAATCATCTTTTAGACTCGTTATTTCAATATTTGGAAAGAAATATTGTGTTACAACTACTTTGTCTTTCGTGGATTTTTAGTCTGAGCGTTTGGAAAGAGACAGACCTTACAAATTGCCACCGTCTTCAAAATGCACAAGCAAGTCTTGAAGGTTTATCTAAAACTTCGCCACAATGTTAAAAATGAATACCACAAAGTTCTTCTGAATACGATTCTGACGTCACTTCCGTTGACTGTAGTGTAGAGATACAGACAGGCCAACAGAGACACAGGAAGAGAGATAACCCAACCAACAGACGGAAAGAGCAGCAGACTAACAGACATGGGCCAACAGAGACACAGAAGAGAGATAACCCAACCAACAGACAGATAGAGAAACAGACTAACAGACAGGCCAACAGAGACACAGGAAGAGCGATACAGATAGAGAAGCAGACTAACAGACAGGCCAACAGAGACACAGGAAGACAGATAACCAAACCGACAAACGGATAGAGCAGCAGACTAACAGACACGGGCCAACAGAGACACAGAAGAGAGATAACCCAACCAACAGACAGATAGAGAAGCAAACTAACAGACAGGCCAACAGAGACACAGGAAGAGAGATAACCCAACCAACAGACGGATAGAGCAGCAGACTAACAGACACGGGCCAGCAGAGACACCGAAGAGAGATAACCCATTCTACAGACAGATAGAGAAACAGACTAACAGACAAGCCAACAGAGCCACAGAAGAGAGATAACCCAACCAAAAGACAGATAGAGAAGCAGACTAACAGACACAGGCCAACAGAGACACAGAAGAGAGATAACCCAACCTACAGACAGATAGAGAAGCGGACTAACAGACAGACAGACTGGACAGAGAAACAGACCAAAAGAGAGACAGACAGAGTGGCAGTTTAACAAACAGATAGAGAGAAAGACTAAAAAAGACAGACATAAACATTAATGCTAAGTTTCCTTGACAATGTGGCTGGAGACTGTAGCAAGTGGATTAGTGACGAGCCCACTAGAGGTGTCCGGGGGCATGCCCCCTCCGGAAAAATGTTTAAGTCTGTGTTTTTCCCGCATTCTGAGGTTATTTAATGGCACATTTTACTAATGATATTTCAGTAAAATGAAAAGGCTTACTTGTGACAAATTTCAAAGTAAAAAGAAAGTCAAAATTTGGTTGCAAATATGAACTAATTTGTAGTATTTTATTGCAAGTAGAGGATTTACAGGTATGCTGGAGCCAAAAGCTGGGGACTTCGCATTTATGCATATATAGACATATAACTAGATAGTTAAATTAGAAAAACAGATCAACAGACAGTTAGAGAGCCCGATAAATAGACAGACAGACCAACCAATAAATAGACAGTTACAAAGACAGATTGAGTCACATTTTGATTGATTCAAATTTATCTAAACTCGGTAATCTGGTAAAGTTACAACTTACATTTACAACCTATTATATGAAAGCTGTACACATACAGTTATATAAATGTAACTAAAGTGAATTAATTAATACATTGCTATGATGTTCTGTAAAAAGATATCAGTGTAGTCTTAAGACTGAACACTTGTCAAGTTAATTTAATAACTGGTACTTACAACTTCTAACTTACTAATCCCCATCCTCTGCTTCTGCCCTGTCTCCATTCAGCATGTCGTTATCCTCTGCCACTCGTATGGATAATGCAGCAACATCACCGCCAATTAGAAACAAGCCTGCCCTTATTAAGGCAGAGTTCCCACTTAAACAAGAAAGTGCGAGTGCAGAGCAGTGCCTGATCAATGCCAGTCGATAAACACCTTTACTGTATGCGACAGAGGCATTTACAAAGCTGCCCCTTGCAAATGCTTCAGACGCAGCATCGAAATTTCCTTGCGCCAAGTATGAAATTGCTATAGAAAGGTGGGAGTTGGCTGTGTCTTCATGATTTCCAAATAACGTTTGGCGCATGACTAATGATCGTTCTTTTGACCGAAGCGCACTGGTGTAGTCACACAGCTTGTGATAGATCTCTCCTATGTCATGATGAGACTGGGCCGTGTCTTTGTGATCTCCCAGCAAGTTCTCTCTCATTACAAGAGCACTCCTATGTGCTTCAAGAGCGGTAGTATAGTTGCCAAGTGCAAAGTAAGTGCATCCTATTACGTAATGAGACTGTGCTGTGTCTTTGTGTTCTCCCAACACCTTCTCTCTCATTACCAGAGCACACCTATGTGCATCAAGGGCGCTGGTAAAGTTTTGAAGTGCAAAATACGTATTTCCTATGGACTGATGAGACCTTGCTGTGTCTTTGTGGTCTCCAAGAAGTTGTTGTCGCATAGCGAGACAGCTCTTGTGTGCATGCAGTGCAC
>JANSTQ010162224.1:0-10758 GCA_026167885.1 Bergia puertoricense
ACACAAAAATTGGTGAGAGAGATTTAAATAACTTAGTTTGATTTCAAAACGGATATAATTAATTGGTAATTGAACTTTGTGTCGTGCAATTTTGTCTGAAATCATACTTGTGACTTCAAATCGAATTCGCGCTGCGCGCTCGTTCGATTTTGAAATCACGCCGGTATGATTTCAGACCAAATTGCACTCCACTCAGTTCAACTACCATTATTATTTATGTCCATTTTGAAATCACTGGTGAATCCTGCAATCTGATTGATTCCCAATAGTAGTGATTACAAAATTAATTACACTGTTTTGAGTCTGTAATCGCACTGTTCTGAACAACCAATCACAAAGCAGAAATAACTGAAACAGCCAATCGCAGCGCAGCAAGAAAGGGTGCACAACGTGTGGCAATTTTGACATGTACTAGCTGCAAACAACACATAAAATGGATAACACAGATTTAAATATCTTAGTTTGATTTCAAAACAGATATACTCTTTTTTTTTAAGAACCTTTTTTATAAGAACGTTGAAGCTGAAAAAATCTCAAAATTTAAGAACATGCTAAGAACATGCTGAGGCTGGAGATACGCAAAAAACATTTATTTTACATACTGCATTCAATGGAGATCATTTGTTGTTAAACTGTAAAATAATGTCTAATGTTCGTGCAACGTCGCGCAGTTACAAATTCTTATATTTTGTTATATTGGCTTGTGTGAATGGAAAATAAAAACCAATAAAATAAGTTCCTATAAAAAGAGATATTGTATACCAGATAGAACTGTAACTAAAAAAAAAATAACTATTTCTCTAAAAAATCAAACTCTCTTTTTCAGATCATATTTGGGAGGACACCTAGATTATGGTTTACCTTGTTGTGACCTCCCTTGCTGTGCTTCTATTTCATCCTTAAATTTTATATCAATATAATTTTTTTTATCTTTGCACAACTGAAAAAAACAAAGTATATCAAGTATAATAGCTATTGTCATGGTCTGCTTTACAACATAAAAAGATCATTCATCGCTCTTTAAATTTACCGATAGATTAAAAGGGTGTCGCCATTTCCGACTCATAATACAGTGTATCAAAGCATGCAGTCACGCAAATAAGGTTGTAAAACCAGGCAGCCACGTGAAGTTTAACTTCTATATCGTAAAGACAATACAAACAAAAGGAAAGTGCTAATGTTTACTTTTTAAAACAGACCACATTCTATCCCACCTCGTGACATGCAATTACTGAGTGTCTCTGAAAAGTGGACAGTTTTTACATGAAATCAGCAGTCCAGTAGTTTTGTGCATGATTTGGAAAGACTAATTAACCTTGGTCTGATAGATCATGAATCATAAAAAATTAATTAGTCATAATTTTTGAAAAATGACTACTGTTTTCATGGGCGGATCTAGGATTTTGATAAGCGGATTTAGGAACCGATTTTCCAACGAGTATGCAATTTGGTACCGCTTTCGTCAGAGTCGTTCTGTTCAGTGTTCGTATTTATTGTTTAGTTTAGGGTGCTTTATTGAACTATGTAACCCCCTCCCCCTGGATGCAACTTGAAGTTGTAACTTTGTCAGCATTGAGACTGATACAAAGGAAATGAAGGGAAGTAGGACTATGTTTTGACATAGAGAAGTTCGACCAAAGAAATATCTTGTTAAAAACTGGCGACATCTATCACTATCAATTTGTGATTTCAAAATTGCTGCAAAAGCCATTGCAAACTGCATCATAACAGTTTTACCAAATTCTATTTAAAATAGTCATCAGACCGGTTTCATAAAAGGCAGATTTACAGTCGAGAGTATACGACTTTTAGACTATATTATCAATTACGTAGGGTCAAAAAGTATTCCAGGGTTATTACTCAGTTTAACAGATTTCGAAAAAAGTATTTGGCACAATAGAGCGGTTCTTTACCAAAAAAGCTTTTCAGCATTATGGTTTTGGAAAGTCTATACTAAGCTGGATAAACACCTTTTATTGTAACAGCGGATGGTCCAGCATGATTTTGAAATCGAAAGAGCTGTCAGGCAAGTAATACTTTCACTGAGTTGAAATTTTGGCTATAAGGATTTTTTTATAAACAAAAGTGAAGTTAAAATAAATCAATACGAAGATGGTACAACCCTTATGTTACACTTTTTTTTATACGAACCAGTAAAATTTTGCTCAGGCTCAGTGTTCTTATTTTTTGACAATTTCAGTCTCAAAATGCTCTTATTTTGTTCTTATAAATTTTTAAATAAAACTTTATTGACATTGTACAACTTTCCAGGTTCGTGTATATTGCAGAAACTATGTAACAAAAATGCTAAAAATTCTAAATTCTAAACAAATTCTGGTTCATTCAGACTATATGTCCATGTAAAAAATATTTGAAATATAAGATTTTATAACTGAAATAGAAAAGTTACAAAAAATTAATTATTATCATATTAAAATCGAAGTTAAAACTAAAACTCTAAAATTCTAAAATAAACAAAAGAAGGTTTAAGTAAACATTATGCTCGACTGTCCGACAAAGAAACCAACATCATTTGCGCAGTTAAGTCGGAAGTTTTCCTGGATATCACTGCGACGGCAGGGCACCCTTGACCTTCTTATGCTGGTGTGCACCGAGTTCAAGATCTCGAAAGATAGGCGGGTTCTTAGCCGTGACATAACAGTGGCGTACGGTTCTCCGTTGTTTCTTGATACTTCTGTTTTGTTGTTAATGAACGCTTGTTTCAAGGATAGAAAACCTGCTTAAAAGAGCTTTTATTGGGTAACAAGTTACACGCCTGCGTAATTTTAACGAGAAAATGGATTTCTTGATTTGATTTGATTTGCCTTGCTGAAAAACTCTGCATTCTATCAGCCCCTAAGGAGACCATGTTGAATAAAAGATCAGAGCTAGTGTCAAAATGCCGTCATGAGAACAAGTTCTATTCGTCAAATCATAAACAACCACCATAAACTATTTTAACTTTGTAATTAACTATTAGCGTCAGTCTGAAGATCGCTTTACGGCGTGAAACACAGTGTTACTGACATTTTAACCAAATATCTTACCGATTTTATCAATTTTATCAATTTTAAACATTTTAAAAACGGAACTTTTTGAAAACGCTGACTTCATCAGGCCACAACAAGTAGGCAGTTTTGTTGTTTTCGTCAGATTCCTTCTTCTTTCAGCCGGATTTTGACATTTTAGGAGAGGTTATTGTTGTATAGTAGTCCAGTGTAGACAGAAAATTTTGTCGCGTTTTCAAATTTTTCCGGCATAGTGTGGACCGCTGGACGGGGCCCCAATCCTCATCCATACTACGCCGGATAAATTTGAAAACGCAACTTTATTCTTACGGTTAGGCCTACCGTCCACACTAACCCGGATAAAATTGTTCACCGAAGACGGAACTTTTCGAAAACGCTCTTCAAAAATAGCCTCCTCGCAGACTATTATTCTCCTTCGCTGCGAGAGGTCTCTCCCTCGAGAGACTAGGGAGAGACCTCTCACAGCGAAGGAGAATAGTAGTCTGCGGGGAGGCTATGCAAACAGAAACTTGAAAATGTCGGCTTTGCGTTTTTGTGTGGTCAGAAAACACTTTCAGATCGGAACTTTTCGAAAACGCTGACATCACAATAAAACATTTCGTTTTTACTGTTTCATTTTAATTTTTATTTATTATTACGGAAAACACTTGATATCTATTCCTGTGCGTATGGAAAACATTTGTTGCGCTCACAGAGTGAAAACGCCGTTTTCAAATTTAACCGGCCCAGCGTGGATGCCGTTTCAGTCTATAGCGAAAGCATACACGGATATCAAGCACATTTCTTAACTGATACCTTAAACTTGAAGCAAAAATAAAATAATTTCTTACGTTTATTATGTTCCACTCAATGACTGCAGAATGCGGTGGTCACATTAATTTCATTATCTTTCCTTGCAGCTGTAGTATCTACAAAACGTTTAGTCTACAATCTGATCCAGTCATTAATCTTGTGATGAACACTGAATCATCAGAACGCGGAGGTTTCACAGAGAAAAATAACTTTGCAACAGACAGTTGGGAAATAGTAACAAAAAACTATAATAATATCTCTGACTTTGTAAACTACTGTGTACCGACATGCAAAACACGTACAGAGCACGTACCTTGTTGCATAATTTAGATATATCGAAAAACCATACATCACACACCATACCGGCACGGTAGTTATAGTTTATTGCAGACATGAACATAATAAATTGGGTTTTTACGCGGATTTTCTTGCAACAATTGCAACTGAAATAAAACCATTGTCTCATCGGCTAGAAGTCGACTCACACACGAGCCGAGATAATCCAAGGAAGCATGATAAAAGCTGACGTGAATCAAGCGCACTGAGTGCCATGTGATTGACTTATAGCAAAAACATAGCAAAACTTTTGGCCTCAGCAAAGCCAGGGTGCGAATTAGTGGGACAAAACTTCAGATTTGTAGATCAAAAACTAAGAATCCTACAAATTTCAAATAAGGCCAGCATTCTTTATTTCTTATCTCCCGAATGAAACTGAGTTTGATGGCCAGACGAAACGCAAAATTCGCACCCTGAAGGTGCGCCTGAAACGACAGCTTTGTGGTTCTCAGCTGCTATTTTTAAACTGAAAAGCTTTACATATTTCGGAATTATTACTGCGGTCAGTTGTTCTGTTGAACCTTAACCGCGTTGAGTGTGAAGTACTGAATCAATATGAAAAGCGGAACTCATAATCTGAGCTGATCAGGAAAACAGCTTGTAGTAAAATGTATTGAAAAAACTCTTTCTTCTTTGGCTTTGCTTTTCAGTACAGAAAGACAACATATTCTCGGCAATTTAATATTTACTCGCTTCAACAAAATCTTTTGTTTTTTAAACTTTATTAATTAAGGAGCCGGCTTATTGTTTTCGAACAGGCCCTCGAGCTTTATACAATTAGTTAAGAACAGAATAGATGCAATTACCCACTCATTTCAATTTCGTCTTTTTTATACGAACCAGATGTTCTGGCTGAAACTCGTCATTTTTCATATTTTTTGGACATTTCAGCCTCAAATTTTTTTTAAATTCTTGAAAATTGTTCTTTTATAAAATATAAAGGCTGCTGCAGTTTGACAAAAGCAAACCTGAACAGAACCCAACCGCCTTCGCTCCTTGCCTTAAACCCTGTATGAAAACTGATAAATGTTGAGAAAACAATAAAACTTTTGTTTGTTTTTTTTACTCGGATTAAGTAACGAATTTCCGAATATGTCTTCTGGAAACATTGTTATGATTCGGAGTCTTCCCAGCCTCAGATTGTTCTTATTTTGATTGATCTGAGCCTTGTTGTTCTTCTAAAGTTGTCCTTATAAAAAGGACCACGTATCTCATTCAAAACGCCGAAAGAGAAACTCCAGCAAAAGCGTTTCAAAACAAAATAATTACAGATCTGGGTTGATGAATAATTAATTGTTTTTATACTCTTTGCGAGGTTCTTTAATATATTGGCTAAGTCTTAAAATAAACAGATCTTCGAGGGTTTTGTTTTCGTTCGAAATGGTTTTCGATCGATGTAGGATTTTGTTCTCGTTGTGAGGCCGCTGAATTTCTGTTCAGTAAATTCCGAATCAAAACAAATATTGATTCGAGCTGAGAACTAGTTAGGATTTTAATTACACCGACGCCTTATCGGTGCAATCACTTTAGTTTTAACTGTACGGAAAATTGTATTCCCGACAAATATACCCGCCACAAAGATAGAAATATCTTTTTTATATACATCTGATAAGTTTTTAAAAGGATAAATACGGAACTGTTTATTTCCAATATTATCGTCTATAACAGATCACAGCCCCAAGGGCTTCATGATACCAAATGAATGACCTGAATTCAACAAACACAGAGCGTGGTTTTAAAGATGATTATATAATTTAATGACTCTGTCTGAGCTTTTCTGATCAAAAACTGGCTCACGAAACTACAAATTCCAAGAACATTCAAGAACTTGAAAATTGCCAGATATGTTGTATATGGGGGCGCATTTCCTGCTGTGGTTTCAAAAAATGCTTTATGAATATGATTTCGCTATTGTCAGCGGATAGTCTTTCATATTAATTATATGCCAAGTTCAACGCCATAGCCATAAAAAAATTCACTTTCCTGACTTCCGCTGATCTATATGTTTGTTTGTTGAAGAGCTAGCGGCTGCATCTACTGTTGATTTTATTTCAAAATTTAAAAACCAATATCTGCTGTTGTTGTGAACTTTTGTCGCCTCTATTATTAAAGGTATTTATAAAGTAACTGTAATAATGTTCTTCTTTTTCGTTTCTATTCGCTTTGTCGATATTTAATATTTACAGCGATAAGACGAAGTTGTTTTACAAACAATTGCTTGCCTCATCAGTAAAGGTCGATCAGTTTTCACCGCTTAAAAACAGCACAGGCAGTAACTCGGCGCATATGTACATAACTAACTGAATACGAGCCAGTTAGGACAGCCATGAAATAAACAAAAGCTTGAATTTAGCACAAGAAAAGCGGGATATTTTTCCATTGCTTGCACTCCATCTATGAACTAAGATGACAGTTTGTAAGTTCGACGGCCAATGGCCTTTTAAAAGATCTTATTCATTTTAAAAGAACTCATCTAATTTTGTGCAAAAAGAAATTGCAGATATTGCCTTAACTGTATCCAAAGGTAGACTGTTCCAGTATCTGATGTATTTTCCCCAAATACAATCAGACACTGAATGCGTTCGTTTTCTCGTCTTTTTGCTTATTTTGCGGCCGTCTTCATTCTTGTGTTTGTTTCCATTTTTATGTTTTGAGAGACGTCTGAATGAAACGTTCTTAGTTGGTTTTAGAATTAAACTTTTTGCGGTGGTTGTGTTCTTTGCGAAGTTTGTGTTGAATGCGTGTGGTTTTCCAGCTCTATGTGTTCGGGTTTGTCAATCCACGTTTCACACGTGCCAACCCGCCCTCGTCCCACAGACGGAAGTTCGTGTTCTTTTTCCCTCCACCTATAGAGATAAATATCCAATGCGAGATTCAGCACTCCACAGATAGTACCAAAAATAACAACCACTAAAACTGGAAGAGCGTACCACATGACCTTGCCATCGCTGAGGAGGTAGACCAACAGTACCATCAGCAGGTTTTCCAGGGCCAGAACTGAATGCCAGGTGGCGGAAATAAAGATTTCCATCGATAAGGGCATGGGGTTATCTGAAGACCGAATAATGTTGAACTTGTTCAAGCTTCGCATAAACGTAAACAATGGAACATACAGCACAATGAACACATCTAAATGCGAAGATCTTGTTTCCCAACTTGAACGTCCCCAAACTAAACAGCCCACAAAGATAACGATTAACCAGTGAACACCAAGTATTGCCAGTAGCCACCAACCAAAAGCGACTAAAAACACAGTTATTGCCAAAAAACGGGACGCTTGTATGCCAAAGTTAAAAATAAGCATCGCAATTTTGTGCCGCCATTTCAGTTCTAGGTCCCTGTATTCCTTTGAGACTTCATAGCTTGTCAGCAAGCTGACAATGTTAATAAAGGATATCGTTATTGAAATAGTTTGAATAATGTGGATTTCTGAAGCTGTTGTTTGTGAGATGATCACGTATGTTTGTAAAATTAACTGGGGAACGGTCTCGAGGAAACCTTGAATCACTCTCAAATTAAGAGCATTATTGTAAAGCCCGAATAAAAGAACTCCTAGAAATGAAGTTTCTTCGTCATCTTCTGGTATAATGATTCCCTGCGCTGTTCTCCAAAGCTCCTTAAACTTCCGCACACAGAATGCAAATAACTTTAGGTTGCTAGTAACAGGGCCAAGGCAACACGAATAAAAACAACAATCCAGGTAAACCAGTACGGAGTTCACATCTTCGGAGTACGTCTGACGAAAATTGGATGCAACCCATGACCAGCAACATGTGATGAATGAGGGAAAAGCGACCAGAGTAACACAAACTATGAACCATAGATCATCGCCTCGCGTCTTGTACACAGCTGCTGTTAATACATCAGTGATCATGTCCGCTAATAAAAGCAGGGCAGAAAACAAAAATATGAAGGTATCGTGCCACCTCAATCGCACATCGGCCATATTCGAAGATTAAGTCCACAATTTCCAGAATTTCACTGTGGACACTTGTCGTTGTTTGGAACGTGAGTAAACTAACACGAAAATAAAGGAGGCCGCAATAAATAACCCATGTTGCGCAAACAATCCACGTCATGTAATTACTCAATGATCCGTGCCGAAAACGTGTTTATGATTCTGTCGTTTAAGGGCACTTTATTAATTATAGCTGCCGACTCGAAGAACGTGGTCAAAAGTTGGCAGCCAAACTAGTTTTTTTTAAAAAGCTATATTTGAGCCAGGAAACCAAGAAACCAAGAAACCGAAAACAGGAAGACGTCTGCATCAAAGTCATTGTGATGTAAAAGCTTTCTGATCGTTGAATAATGAATGCCAAGAGCGGATTTCCGTGTTTTTAAAACATGAAAAAATTGCGCAAATGCGTATTCTTTCTTTTATTTCCTGTCAATCTGTAGCTATATGGATATTGGCTAGTTCAAAACCAAACATCGCATCTGGCACTCAGACTTTGAGCTACGTTAAATAAGTGGGCAAACTTCTCTTAATCTGTACTTTTAAAAAATGATCATCCTTAAAAATATGTTTTTGAGCGATGACGTGAACGCAGGGGGCAAGAAAAATAAAACAACTCAGTGTTAGAACATGACCTAATCTGCCCACACGCGAGCTTGCCGTACTTGGGACTTGGATACTTCGCATTGATCTTGTGACATCGTGGGAATCAACTGGTGGAAATAGAAACGAAAGGACCAATCAAATGAATTTTCCTGTTTACAATTACCACCAACATTGATGAACACTCCAAATAGCTTTGTCTACACTCAATAAAAGGAATGTCGAGGCTGCAACCGGGCAAAATTTAAAATCTTTTCCGCCTCAAACACGACATAATGTGTTGCTAAATTCTCCTAAACTGCTGTCATGCTGCTTTTCATATTAGATAGTTTGTTACGTGTGATCAGAACCTCTGTTCTCACAACCAAACAACTTAATCTGTATTGATATTGTAAGGAGAAGATAAACGAGAAGATGTTGATAAATTGGCTGAGGCTGAAAGGGTCGCAGTTAAGTACTCGAGAACCGCAACTGAATAAAAAATATATATCACGAAAGAAAAGAGCAAATCTATACCGAAAAAGATCACGGCTGCACATTTGACCACAATACCTTGTGAACTTAACTCAGTGAATGGTCGTATTTACCTAGAAAGACGAATATTAAATCTGCATACTGTTTCTGAGCCTTCTTCACCACCAAAGGTTCGTCTTCCTGTTTCCAAAACGTTTCGGCAATCATGCCCTCTTTAGTATGCAGATTGCAAGAACCACGTGTGCCCATATTGAAAAATTAGCAAGAATATTAAGTTCGTCTGAGATGAATAATTCGTCTTGGTAAATACGGAAATCTGCATCAGGCGAACTAAAGTTTCGTGCTGTTTAAACGCACTAAACACACGGCGAATTAAACGGAAGCTTTGAAACCAAGCAAACAAACCGTTGTAACCGCTTTCACTGGATGTGTTTTCAGCAACGGGAACAGGAAAAAAATCCGTTTGATGCGCCTCGTATTTAGTCAGACGCACTTAAAAGTTAAATTGTATTATTTGATGTGTTCCGTATTTACAATTACCAAGGCCAGTCGAATAATTCGTCTCTAGGTAAATACGGCCAATACGTGCACATGGAAGACCTTTGTTTTGGGAAACTTGTGCATGCACGAACATTGTGTATGCTATCGTTTCAGATTTTTTCGTGCGCCAGGAGTTATGGGTAATGGTACAGGTCGTCATCTTTTTCGGTACGGTCTATTTACTAAACAGGTGAATTTCATTATACAGAGCTTTTAATTTCATTGGGATTTCAGATGCCCGGGTTCAGATGTAACCGGCTTAAGTCTTGAAGTATGGATTTGGGTGCTAACTATACAGTTGATGAGGACGGCCACAGAAAATGGGAATTAAAATTGCTGAACTCAAGTTCGTAATAGAAATCGACTACCATTCACAATGCTGTGTTTTGATTATTACACTTTGACTGAACTATTTATGACATTGAAAGCTACATGTCATCAGCTGGACCATAGTAAACATTTTGTCAGTGTCCGGTTTCAACGCATCACGCTTGTATCTGTTAATTTTAAAAGTAATGTATGGGGTAGCCTCCACGCAGACTATTATTCTCCATCGCTGCGAGAAGTCTCTCCTTCGGAGCGAAGGAAAATAATAGTCTACGGGGAGGCTATTCACGGGGGGAGGGGGATAACAGCCTTCGATTATGTATCGATGCAGACAGAAATTCGAAAATGACAAAAAAATTAAGAGTATATGTCATATATGAAAGTTAGACGCTTGAAACAGCCGCTGGAAGGGTGGTGAGGCATTCCTTCAACTGTGATGTTTCTCCAGTCATTCACCTTGCATTGACTTTTTAAAAGTTAAAATAATTGCATCGAGCGTGTTCAGAGATGGTCCCTCTCGATTATACTAGGTCGCCAACTAAAATATTGCGATAGACGTTCCTCTGCTGCTTTTTAATTTTATTGTAAACATAAGCTTTATAACCTCATGGACTTGCCAACAATTGATCTCTCTCTCTTTCTCTCTCTCTCTCTCTCTCTCTCTCTCTCTCTCTCTCTCTCTCTCTCTCTCTCTGTCTCTCT
>JANSTQ010162246.1:0-10757 GCA_026167885.1 Bergia puertoricense
AACAAAGGTTTGAGTTATTTTGCGTCATTTAAACATCTCATTGATACTCGTAACCAACGTTTCCCACCGCCCGTGATATAAACAGGCCCTCAGTAGACAAAGTTAATATTTTTCAGTACACCGACGCTTTTTAAAACAAACAGATAATTTTGGCCAAGGCCCGCTCGATGTTCATGTATTTTCAGTAATTGCTGTTACAGGCCTCAGGCATGGCAGACGGAGCCTAAATGTTGACTTCGTCTTGGAAGTTATGACCAGAAATTATGAAAAGATTTTACGAGTAAAGACCTCAAATATGGATGGTTGTTAGATATAAAATTCCGAATTACAATGTCAAATTTCCATCTGATCCCGGATGTATAAATATTTTTTATGTATAAACGATTATCCGAACTGTTATGCGGCCTAAGTAAACCATCAAAAAGCAGTTCAGCTATGCGACAGTCCCTTCCGTTTAATTCAAGCTACCCTTTAAAGCAACCTATACAATATTCTACCCCACAACAAAAACCTTGCGGCCTTCTAAAGAAATGATAGGCCCTTTACCATCTCTATTTGTTAAGGGGAGAATATCAACAGTCCTGTTTCCTCCTCCTGCCACATCGTTGTGACGAAGAGAATAAACTAAACAAACCTGCCAAATGTCACAAATGTTTGGCTTAGCTTAAAAGTTTCATTAGTTTTTAATTTGATATGCTTTTGTACAAGCTTTTGTCATATCCATCTGTTTATTGAGTCTTCAAGTAACCTTTCCTTTTTCATTATAACCCAGTCATTAATCAACACATCGCCGTTGGATGTCCTCGCCATCACCTGATTATCATCATAGAAAAAAAAACCCTAAAAGATATGCGGAAACAGGACATCAGTCTGAACGATCCGTCGTGCATGGCAAAGGCCCTGAACGAATCGCATTTTGTGCTGGAGTCCCCAGTGGGCAAGTGCGGCACGAAATTCTACAAAACTGAAAACGCCTTCGTCTACGAAAATACCGTCAGAGAGCGCTATGTCGGAAATGGGCTTATAACACGACTACATGAAGTCAGGATACCATTCAAGTGTTACTATGCTAATATGGGATCAACGTCAGCCATATCTCTCAATGCAACAAGGGAAAGGATTGGATTCGAGGCCAGTGATAAGGAGGGAGATCTTGAACTGGGACTTTCGGTATTCAAAGATCCTGAATATTTCCGACCTTACGCGGACCAAGATTTCCCTATCGGAGTGTCGGTTGGTAAGCGGATCTTCATGCAGTTGGAAGTGTCATCACCCGACAAGCGCTTGACTGTTGCTGCTCATCGTTGCCACGCCACGCCCGACCAGAATGCCGACAATAGAATTTTCTATGACATTATTGCAGCGGGGTGAGTGGCAGCATTCAAACAGTAATAGTTTTTCCAGTTATTGTATTCTGTACTTTGTCTGCAGTACCTTACCTTCATTAGTCTATGTTACGTTAGGATCGCTTATATTTCGGCACAATTAGGGCGAATGTCTGATGTAGAGCATCTCGTACACTAAACAATCGAATTTTGTTCGTCCTAATTTAAATACACAGAGGGACTCTACCCATGCCAAGGTGTTTACGTGACACTTTTGGTTGTCACATTCTACGTGTACATTTGTATTTCGTTTTGTCATCACTCTCATTTTGACCTGATAATAACGTTGTGCTGACGTCGAAATGTCGTCAGTTTTAACCAAAATATGTTTGTTCTTAATGGATATGAAGACATTTCTAGCGTAAAATTTTAGTATCAAATTATTTTCTAAGTTTCTTTTAACAAGGATTATTATTATCGCTTTTATTAATGTTATTATTATTATTATTATAAGAACATTAATGACAATAACATTAACATTATTTTAAAACATTTATATTAACAATAACAATGACTTGAGAGTTTTTTGTCTATCCATGATTAGAATGTTGTCTGTTCACAAAGTAAAGGGTAACTTTCCTCTCCAGTATCCTCTATACATAACCCTGCTCAGTCTGCTCTAAAGAGGGACCTAACGTTCGAAAAGTTAGCTTCAAACCCAACCTTGCGACAAAAAAAATACCTTGTCAACCTTTGTTGATCAAACAACACATATTGTACATGTACAGTCTGCTCTGACGAAGGACTAACGCACGAAACGTCAGCTTCATACCCAACCTTACAACAAAAAACATACCATATCAACCTTTGTTGATCAAACCACACATATAGCACATGTACAGTCTGCTCTGACGAAGGACTAACAAACGTCAGCTTTACACCCAACCCTACGGCGTAAAATATACTATATCAACCTTTGTTGATCAAACCACACGTGTTGTACATGTACAGTCTGCTCTGACGAAGGGCTAACGCACGAAACGTCAGCTTTACATCCAACCTTACAACAAAAAACAAACCATATCAACCTTTATTGATCAAAAACATATGTTAGGAACTTGAGAAAACACGATAACTAGAGATCTAGGAATGTTAATCATTTCTTTCCCTTTAGGTGTCCGAAAGACCGAACAGTACAGTACCACAAATCTCCAGGACCAGAATACCAGCGTTTTAGTTTGAAGGCATTCCAATTTGTGGGCGTTAAGGACCCCTTTGTGTACATCCATTGTAAGGCGATTGTGTGTAACGCCTCGGATCCCAGTTCTCAGTGTGCCAAGAGCTGTCAGGAGGAAGATTTGTTTAGTAAGCCGGCGAGGAAAAGGCACAGAAGGGCCATTGATTTCAGCACTCCTTTGTACTCCACCTCCTTTACACAGGGACCCCTCCTAAATCTCGACCATGGACGACAAAAGAGAGGTACTTTCAGTGTGACTGGGGCTTCCTCTAAATATTGTATTCCTTTCTTTATTTCTTTACTTGTTAATTTGCTTATTTATTTGTTAATTGTTTTATTTATTTATTTATTTAATTATTTACTTATTATTATTATTAATGTTTGTCCCACTTACTTCATACAAAGCTCCTGCTCTCAAGGACGAGTTCCTTTCGGTTACGCTCAAAGTGAAATGGTCAAAATGGTTTATCACTATATCAGTTGTAGGTTGTCCTTATCCATTTTTCCTTTTGCTCTTTTACCAACTGTAAATAATTAAACTATAGTGCATAGCTTATTTTATTATAATTTGTACCTGAGTAGTTTAGCCCTTCGCTGCCAATCGGGTTTTAGCGGATATAAAGTATTAAAGTATTATAGGTTTTCATTACTTGGCGAATCTTTGAAGCTTTTTCATGTTATCTCTCTTTGATCGAAATCCAGAATGGCAGTTTCACGATTGTTCTGTACAAACAGATGCTTTCTAAAACTAGTTCCTTTCAGTTTTACTTAAAATATATTGTTATGGGCCAACATTAAATTCTCTTCAACACCCATGAGTATAATCCGTTTCATTCGCCCTCAAAATTAAGCCGTCTATACTACATCTACAAGTTTAAGGTAGATTTGCGCTTGAAGTTTTTGTCACACAAGTTATTTTGTATTTTTAACATCTTTTGCCAAACAATGGATATTGTCCAATGAATACCGTGAAACAGCTCTTTTAATGAATCTCCGTAACATTTGTTTTTACAGCTGCTTCTAATGGTATTTCCTCCACTATCCTTGGGATAACCGCTGGCCTAGGAATTACTGCTATGGTCTGCCTTGTGGTAATCATACGTATGCGTCGAAGGATCCGCGAACTGGATGAGAATAGCAACAAAGAACAAGATGCAGAACCAACAAATGTTTGATGACACGAGAATGGACATTGAATAATCGTTGAGGATTTGTTGTATAAATCCTTGTTGTTTACTTAAGCGCACAGTTTTTAAATTATAGATAGACTGCATGGCTACATCTTAGTTAGTAGCAACATAAAAATCAAATCCCGCTGCATTGTAACCCATGAACATCCTTAAGCCTTTTTCAGATTTCTAACAAAAACCAGTGGTTGGAATAAGTTTTGTTTTGACTTTTTAACCTAGAATTGTAACAACATTATTTTAAGTGCTTTTTGCTCATTCAGTTCTGATATGGTTTCCAAGTGATCGTAGAAACATGCCAGAAAGTCGTCAACATTGGAAATTAATTTATTAACTATAGAATCGTAAGAGGAGTTTCGCTTCAGTCTACGGCGACTTGGGAGCTGTTCCCCAAAGGTCGGCATACACGAGGCGACATGTCGCTGTAACACGTCGCCGCGACACAAAAAAAGTTGCGTACAGTGCATTTTGCATGAGTATTGTTATCGGATTTTGGTGCGTTTTCAACACGTCGCATGAGTTTAAATCGGTATAAATTCTCGTTAGGTGTTTCAATTTCGAAATGATTCAAACACGTTTGTCTCACTGCATGAAATGCTCGTGCGACTAAATCCTTACTGCCGTTGCAACAACACCAGAAACTATGTGGTCAATGATTCAACGACTGGAGCCAAACGAAAAGCGTGGTAAGTTTATTAACAAACATCCAGATACTTTTTTGACCATTCAGAGAGATTAAAAATATTTTAAATAAGATTTTTTTTCATATTGACAGCTTATGACTCAAAATGATTTATTTTGAATTGTTACAAAATTTCAAGCTGTTTCATTCCGTCTTGGTTTCGGATTAGTTTTTGACCAACAGAGAAGTTTGTAAAAAGAAATAGCGGAAGCGATGGACCTACCTCAGAAAACGTATTTATTTTTATACAAAGTAGATCTGAAGAGTGATCGAAGGATCTGGTAAGATAAACATTTCCCGGTCTTTCGTGAAACATACTTTGATTGTGAGAAAGAGTTCTTGTCAAAAATTGGGCTTAACTCTGATTCCCATAAAAAAGCTTCCTAAACTAGCACTTCCCACTCAAGAAAAAATCAATTCGAGCCGTCACTTTGGCATTCCTTCTCCATATCCCCAAAACGAATCTGATTGGTCAATTCGTGTCTCGTATCCAGGCTTTCAGGCTGTGTAGATTATGTCAACACCATTTTCATGGATCCAGTTTGAGGATTTAAACACTCTTAGTGAGTTTTTTTTTTAGTCTTAGAGCCACGACATTTCAGTTAAAAGAGATAAATGATAAAATTTCGGACTACTAACTTTTCTTGACAAACTTATAACATTTTTGGGCAATTTAGGGATATTACGACAATTCTACGAGACATTTATAGCTGAGACTAAGGTACGCATACATGATGTGGAAATGGCAATTTGGCGGGAAGTGTTAGCTGTACAGGCGAAATCTCATCGTCTGAGCTTAACACGGTTTTCTGTCGCATGTTGCAGCAACATATCGTCTCGTGTGAACCGATCCTTATGGCGAATTACTTCATGGAGTAGATTGCATGGATTTGGAACGGTATGGTGTTTAGTGCTTTGATGCGAGTCAAAAGTACTAGAAATAAAGTAGGTTCAGATAATGCAGAAAGCTGCAGTCCTTTGATGCGAGTCAAAAGTACTAGAAATAAAGTAGGTTCAGATAATGCAGAAAGCTGCAGTCCTTTGATGCGAGTCAAAAGTACTAGAAATAAAGTAAGTTCAGATAATGCAGAAATCTGCAGTCCTTTGATGCGAGTCAAAAGTACTAGAAATAAAGTAGGTTCAGATAATGCAGAAAACTGCAGTCCTTTGATGCGAGTCAAAAGTACTAGAAATAAAGTAGGTATAGATAATGCAGAAAGCTGCAGTCCTTAGTATAAAGAATTGTACCGGAAAGTGTTGTGCATGACATTGTCTGGCTGCAAAATATTAGTAGTTTTTCGATATAATATAGTTTTCCATGTTTTTAACAGTGAATCAGGGAGTTATATCAACATTTAAGGGAAAATATTAAGTTAAGGTGAAAAGGACGGCCGTATTATAGATTCGAAATTGAAATTTCAAGTGACTGCTTATTTTTTGTTGAAGATTTCATCAATTTTGTTAACTGGCTCAAACGCTCATATCGCAATCCTCCCATCCATCTACCTACCTACCTACCCACCCACCTTACCAACCCACCCACCAACCATCTTACCCACCCACCAACCATCTTACCACCCACTCATCTTACCCACCCAACCACCCATCTTAACCTCTGTTGCACCACTTTTACATAATATGAACGGTCAGTGACCACTTCACAACCATCATTTTTCCAAAAGGAAAACATTTATCGAGAATGAGAATTCTGTTCCAATTTCAGAAACTTCTTAATTTAGTTTTGGTAGTAAAAATAAAAACCGGTGGTTTAAAACCTGTTTATTTCATAAAAACTTCAGTTAGTTAAGAATTCGACTTTTTCTGCCAGGTTACAAAAAAGACCTTTGTTCTGCTCTTTACTCATTTTGCTTTCTTTCACTTGATTGTACCCTTGTCCAAAATTTCTCATTTTTTTATTGATAAACATTAACATGTTATTGGTGAATAATGATTGCATTTCAATAAAGTTGAATGAATTTCTCCAAAGCCTGCGCATGCGTATTTCAATTTTATGTTGTCATAGTAACCTTTTAACTATTTTCATTAGCGGTTTTATCATTTCACGCTTCCTAGGCTCAGCGTCGGGCCTGTATGGCTCGATACAAAAAGCGTAGAGGGAGTTTTATTCACTAAATAATGAGCGGGTTGCATTTGTGGGCATGAAGGGCTTTACATTTTAAGTACTCAAACAATCACGATTTTTAACGGAAATTTTTGTGTTTTTCAAAAGTCACGTGAACTATGACGTCGCGTATTGCCGTATAAATAATGGCCGTACCCTGACATGCTTTGGTTACAGAAACTGACGACGAGTATGTTTAAGACTCTATTTGATGTTGATTACGACTGTGAACAGGGACTACATTTGTGGGCGACTCTAGAACAGTTTGCAAATATAATCCCTGCCCCAAAATGATCACATTTCTTGTAAGTAATAGATCATTAAATATGTGCATTTTTGCTTTAATTAGTTGAAAATTAAGAGAAAATAACGGGAAAATGTAGTAGGGATCTACACAACCCACCACCTCCAGAGCAGAATTTTAACATCTTGTCACCAATTATCTATCAAACCAAGGAAACTGTAGTAGGGGTCCAGATACAGTAACTCTCAACCTTCAGGGGAGAATTTTAACATTTTGTCACCAATTATCTATCAAACCAGGGAAACTGTAGTAGAGGTCCAGATACAGTAACTCTCAACCTTCAGGGGAGAATTTTAACATTTTGTCACCAATTATCTATCAAACCAGGGAAACTGTAGTAGAGGTCCAGATACAGTAACTCTCAACCTCCAGAGGAGGACTTTAATATTTTGTCACCAAATATCTATCAAACTGTTAACAAGGAAAATGCAACAAGAAAGGTCTTGCTTCCTTCAGGCATTCTCTATTAAAGCTCATTTTTGTCTTAAAACTCAAATATTTGCACCCAAACTCAATATTTGAAGCAAACATGTCCTAGAGTGGGAGTAGGAGTTGTTTGCCCAACCCCCCACCTAAAGTTAACCCTTTCAGCCCCAGCCAGTCTATCAAGATCTATCTTCTCCTTGCAATATCCCTAAAAAATAACGTGTTTTGTTGTGAGAATAAAGGAATCAATCTCACACTGCAAGCAATCCAATATAAAAAGCAAAATTCTTCCAAACTCTTTAAAAGGAAAGTATGGATACCATTTATGAGAATTTAGCAACACATCAATAATCCTGTTTAGGGGTGAAAGGGTTAAACCAGAAAATATGGGATCTTAACGAGATTAAAAGTCTTGACCTAATCGATGGGGTCTTATTAACCACAATAAATAATCGTTTTGAATTCAGCTAACAGTTTTCCTGACAGCACACACACGTACACACACACACACGCACACCCACCCACACACACACAGAAACTATCAAGATAAGAGTTTTTATGCACTCTTAGGTCTACCATAAATTTATTTTCATATCGAAACAAGCTATTATTTCCGTTGTCAATTTGTTTTCATTTTATTTCAAACATCACGGTTTCAGTTTTAATAGCAAGATATACAAGAACTCTTGAAGATTCAGTGAGACACCACTATCTTAATGGTATAGTGATTTAGAACTGAGAATCAAAACCTGTAGCTACATCTAGAGAATTTAGTTAGCAATTAAACTGCTTTGGAACAATTTGCTCATCAGTATTGGTATTAGTATTAGGAAATGTAACACTTCATCATCATGTAAGCAGCACTTAAGTCTCACGTAACTTTAACTTTAACTCATGTAGCTTAGAGTAATTTGTAAAAAAATTATTTACAATTCCTTTTTAAATGAACAAAGTAGTACATATTTAACTTATTGATTTCTGTAGTTCTTCGATTAAATTAAAAACCCACTGACAACTAGAATGCCTAGCTGAATTTCTCACAAACAGAAATTCGAACTTGAACACAACAGACTGTATTTTGGACTCCTATCTTCTTCCTTCGCCGGAGTTAGCATTTTCTTTTATCATTAGCTTTCACTTTTCAAAGGTCATCTTAGGAATCATCTTTCGTTTACACGAACGTTTCTGTGAATATTCAAGTTATTACACACAAGCAATAGCCAATATTCAAAACGAAAACAAAATATACCTTACATGTTAGTTGTCTATGGGCTTCTCAAGTTCTGTTCTAATTTTTAACCAATTTGACATCGTCGATGTATATTAACCGGTTCCCTACAAAACAGACACAATATCAATTACGTGTTCATTTAAAGTAAGTAACCAAACTCATGTAAAAATTCTTCTACCTTTTGTTTGTAACATTTTTTTTTAGAGATCTCTATTTTTTAAAAAAGAAATTCTTTCACGCTGCAAGCATGCAGATTACTATTTGTGGAGCTACACCCTTTTCATGGCAACCAAAGTGCACATAAAAACATCATCGCAAACGCGACCGTCTTTGCTATACGGTGGTTTAAACTTCTTCAGATTCTCTTCTTCTATCAAATCTAAGTCAAACAAACCATGACTAGTCGCAGAAGCAAAGCTAAGATAATGTTGGAAGTCTTCATGAAGTGCACATCTTGTACTCTCTGAGCTTTCAGTGATATCGAAACCAGCCTCTCGACAATATTCATCGACTATTTCTCTCGGCTCACAAAACCACATTTCCATAAACCGTTTATAGATCTCATCGGGGTTCAACTCTTTTACAACGTTTTTGAAAAGCTGAGGAACCTTTGGGACATAAATCATAGCCACTCTACCTCCTGGTTTTAAACTTGTGTATATGTTTTCAAAAGCCAATTTTTTTTCTTCTACAAAGTGTAAAACGAAATTAAGAAAGACCATATCATAACAATGCTTCTCCATATCTGCAAATCTATCGGTACTTCCTTCAGCAAAAGCGAGGTTTGACACATGACCAAAATACTTCTTTGCCACGTCGAGTCTTTTGCAATCGGGATCAACCGCCATCACCCTCCCATCAGGACCGACCATCTCGGCTATGGCAGAAGAGAGATTTCCTGTGCCACAACCAAGATCAAGAATAACTTTTCCTGTATTTGAAGAAAAACCCATTAGTTAAATTCTGACTGAGGGTGTTCTTAAGCGGCATGATCACTCAGAGTATTATACAACAGGGCATACAATGAACATAAAAATTGTTAGTACATATATAGCCACCCTTGGGAAGACACGGAAGGAAGCTTGGTTTTTTCGATCAGTTTAGTTTTCTTTTTCTCTTTTTTACCTATACATTTGTTGTTGAGTTTGCACTTTTTCCAACGAAGTTTTACTTTGACACGGATTTCGCTTAACCGAAGTTATTAATGTTTTTTTTATCGATAAAAGGAGTGTATGAATGTCCAATGTATCACTATTTAGGTTTTTAATCTATGTACTCACACAGCTATTTTCTTTTCTTTTCTTTGTAACTGTTTGCAGTAAATTATTATGTGTGAAAAAAAGAATCTGAACCTCAATCTACCTTGAAGTGGTTTCATCTTTTCCAACAGTTTGAGACCATCTTCGTCCTGCATCCCTCTGGAAAGCATTAAATAATCGTCTGCTGCTTTCTGCTTCGTTTCTGCCATTTCTCGATAACAGCAGTTGAATTATTTGGCTAATAAAAAAAAAATAACAACTTGAATAACCCCTTTAAGTTTCCAAATTTTAATAACCCCCCCTCCCCCTCCCCACGTCCTATTTACCCCACCCCCATCAGTTTCAAAAACGAAAAGCAAACATAAGTACAAAAGCAGTGGTTCCGAACAGCGAATTGGACTCGCGAACTTGTGTCGGCAGGACGTGTACTAATTTTGACATTAAAACGCTTCCGTTTTCAGTCATTTATGGTTGTGTTTCATCAATCTAAGTCTTTGTTTGGATATGGTCTTAATCCCGCCTAATCTCGCCCAACCTCGCCTAATCTCGCCTGGGCCAATAACAGCGCTCAGCTGGGGAATGATATAAAGAATTAAAAGCAGAGGTCTGTTCTTCGAAGTAAATGCTGAAATCACCTGTGGAATCATTCGATAGTTCCTCACTCAATGAGGTTACTCATCAATATTCCTTTAAAAGAATCATATTTAAAACAAGTTACTAGGTTATAGCGGATTGTTTTACTTGTGATACTGAACTGAGAGTACCACCCGTCCTTGGGACTGACAGAATACACGCTCTTCTTTATAATATAAGAACAACTTTATAACGGCAACAAGGTTCAAATCGCCCAAAATTTATGGGGCGCCGATACGGACAATATTAGCAATGAAATATGTTAGGCCATTATCGCCAAATATACGTGCCAAACTTGTTTTGGGGTACACTCGAGTTTCATTTTTATGTTAAACTCCAAATATATGCCAC
>JANSTQ010162268.1:0-10756 GCA_026167885.1 Bergia puertoricense
ACTCCCCTGTATTCCCTTGTACTCCCCTGTATTCCCTTGTACTCCCCTGTATTCCCTGGTACTCCCCTGTATTCCCTGGTACTCCCCTGTATTCCCTTGCACTCCCCTGTATTCCCTTGTATTCCCCTATATTCCCTTGTACTCCCCTGTATTCCCTGGTACTCCCCTGTATTCCCTTGTATTCCCCTGTATTCCCTGGTACTCCCCTATATTCCCTTGTACTCCCCTGTATTCCCTTGCACTCCCCTGTATTCCCTTGTACTCCCCTGTATTCCCTGGTACTCCCCTGTATTCCCTGGTACTCCCCTGTATTCCCTGGTACTCCCCTGTATTCCCTTGTACTCCCCTGTATTTCCTTGTACTCCCCTGTATTCCCCGTAATCCTATGTATTCCCATATAGCTCAAAATAATTTAAATGGATAATGTTTACGACAATTGAAGTACCAACGCGGACGACAACAACTGCAAAAATTAATTTGATTATTTTAAAACTAGTAATAATCATGGAGTAGTCAAGTTTGTTCGATATGTAGTTAAATAATATTTTTATGTATTGATTACCCAGAAATACCCAGACTCTTTCTGTGTGTAGCACAACAATTGTGAATCACATTGTTCAAAAACAATGCCTTTCCAACTAGCCAATCAAACGAGGCAATTCTATTGTAAAGTTAATTAGTTGCGGTACACACAGAAGGACCTGAGATTATAGAGTTGTGGGGTGTTTTCTTGCAGTTAAAGTAACCAGTTGCAAAGTTATACACAGCAATAGGCTTGAAAAACTCAATGTCTTGATAACTGACTAATGTCTAATCATAATGTCTAATAATGTCTAATCCTATCAACAAGATGGATTCAGATCGTAACGGTTTTGAAATACGACGATACAAACAGAAATTCTGCCACAGTAGGAACCTCTACTACAATAACTCTTTAGCGTCTTTTAACCCAGACTACTGGCTTCTCTTGGGAATTTGCCCAAATCCTTGCCCTGAGTCGAGCCAAATCAATAAGCGAAGACGGACCTGCTCACGACATATGGAAACAAGACCTGGTTTTTCGAACTGTCTGTAATAACGCGCTTGACCTTGTTATCACAAGTGCACCTGAGCTGGTGTAGGAGGGCACAGTTCTCACCCCTGAGCAAAGCGGCAATGAAACCGATCATGGGACAATAGCGTTCCAGTTCAAAACATTGAAAAGGGAAGCTTTTGACTACAGGAGAGAGAATTTTGATGGTCTGTGAACCGTGCTTGAAGCTGTAAATTTAACCAGCGTGATACAAACCAGTTCTAATGTGAACAGTATCTGGCTGCGATGGAAAGACACGTTCATGGCAGTGGTTGCTGACTACATTCCTAAAAAGAAAATTAAAGGTAAAAATTCGCCACCCCGGATAAATGAGGAGATAGTGCATGCCATCAGGAAAAAAGAACACTCCTTAGAAAACTCAAAAAGTCACCATCGAACCGATTAATGAGGGACAGATTTAAACAGCTTCGAAAAGAAGTCAAACAAATGGTCAGCGAAAGCCGAGGAAACTTTTTCAATTCTCTTGACACCACCATTCAGCAAAATCCAAGCGCTTGACTGGTCTCTCTTCAAGCTGAAGAGTAAATCTGCCAGTGTTCCAGCGCTTATAAAGCTAGGAGATTCCAACGCAGGCGCAACAATATCCACTCCCAGTGAAATTGCCGAACTTTTTGACTTCTACTTTACTTCCGTGCTAAATGAAGATGAAGGTGGCGATGATAGCGCTGATGATGCATTTGCAGTTTCAGGTCGCTGTCTCAATGACCTCCACCTCGAGTGCGAGGAGGTTTTTGCTGTTTTGCAAGCGCTCGATGTCAACAAAGCCTCGGGAACAGACACAATCCCCACGCGTCTCCTAAAAGAAACAGCAAAACAAATAGCCCCATCATTGACCCAACTGTTCAATCTCTAATTACAGCAAGGCGACTGACCTGAAGAATGGAAGTTAGCCAACATTGTCCCTGTATACAAAAAGGGAGACAACGCTCAAGCTGAGAACTACAGACCTATATCTCTGCTCTCGATAGTATCCAAAGTGCTTTAATTGAACGCTGCGTTCTCAACAAAATCCGTGATAACTTGAAAGGGCTTATATAAAAGCCTCTCACAACATGGCCTTATGGCTGGACGGTCATGTACGACTCAGCTGATCGAGGTACTAGACTACATCGGTTCCAAGTTAGATGCGGGGAATCAAACTGACGTGGTTTACCTCGATATGTCAAAGGCATTCGATACAGTAAGTCTCTCGGTTTTGACAGTCAAATTACGCCACTCTAACATCCGCGGGAACGCGTTAAACTAGTTCAGAGCGTACTTTCACGGCCGCCAACAGCACGTCACTGTCCTTGGCGCCACGTCATCCGAGCGTCTTGGGCCGGTGTTATTTCTTCTTTACATCAACGACTTGCCAGATGTAGCGCAGTCATCCCAGGTTGCAATCTCTGCAGACGATATGAAGCTTTATCGACACATCGACTCCCCATTCGTTGCCCAGTCCCTGCAGAACGATCTCCGCCATCTCGACCACAGGTCGCAGGCATCCAGTCTAAACTTCAACGGAGACAAGTGCAAATGCCAAAGAATAACAAGGAATAGGACCCCTGTCGAGTTCCCTTTTACCACCAAGGGAAAGGAGCTGGAAGTTGTGGAAAGCGAGAAGGACCTTGAAGTCTTTATAAAAACCGATCTAACTTTGTCAAAACAAATCAACGCGTCAAGCAAAATGGTTGGTCGTTTTAGTGAATGCTCGCTCATTAATTATGGTTATGGGGGGAAGGGAGCTCCGAACTTACACTAGGGGGGCCTGAAACACTTTTAAAATGAAATCAAAATGTGAGTAATGTTTTTAAAACTGTAAAAAGACAAAAAAATAAAGTTTCAGCAACTGAGTAAATTGGGGAGCCAAACCTTGACAGTTTTTAATTCAAAAAAGTGTTGCATTTATACACCGTATTTTCCATGCAAATGTGCAATGAATGTGTTCAAGTGTGCTTTAAATACAAAGTATGATACTGTCCTTCCCAGCATGCTGGTACTCGTTTTACTCAATGTAAAAAGATGAGTGTACTTAAGCTGAGTGAACTTTGGCAGAAAGAAGTTAACCGTAATATTCAACCCTCGGCAGAGACAGGGGATTGAACTTGGATCTATCATCTTACTAAGTGGCAGTCTGAGATCGAACTGGCTGCGCCAACCTTGATGCCTTGATGCGTACCGGTAACTCAAGTCTCAACAACACATCTTTTTCCTCCAAGTTGTTATAAAAACTGTAAAATAATGCCTAATGCTCGTGCAACATCGCCTATATGGCTACTCCGAATGTGGATATACAAAGGCAACTAGTGATACTTGTACATCTTTTAAGAAACACTAAAAAATGGCCTGGGTTGGCTTGGGTTGGCTTGTGTGAACGGAAAAAAAATTTGAGTATGTACCCAAAAAATGTACCTTAAAAAATAAGAATATTTTAAGAAAATTTGAAGCTGAAATCCTCAAAAGAATTAAGAACACCCAGCCTCATCCCCAGAATTAGACGTTCTTATTTAAAAAGGAGTGTACGTTACAAATACATGTGTCTCACAAGAGATGTGGCATTTAAGAGCTGCTCCCAACAGCATGTTCAGCGTGAAGCAGGGCGAAATATTTTGACCAATCAATACCAATCAATACCTTGTTACTGAAAATCGATGGCGAACGCTGACGAGGTCCGACTCGTAATTAGGGAGACAGCCACCGACCTTCAGAAAACAGCGCTGTGTTCTTCGAATAATTGTTTTATAACAAATCAGCTTTAGTAAATTTATAAATATACAACATCTATCAGTATGAAAGGGATGAAATACTGCTACCATTTCAAATGTTTTCACTACTATATAGCACAAGGGGTATAAATGGTATTAGACCGTAGCGGCACAAATCATATTGTAGCAAGTACCATATGCTTTGTGTTGATTTGTCAGTTATAACTCGGCAATAATACTCAGCATTCTTCAGTTGACTGGGTTTTTCAGTTATGGTACCAGATATTTTAGGCACTTCTGGCTTTATAATAGGTAACCAGTTGTAATTGTATGGACTGATGGAGTAGACTGCGTGATAGGTTTGAAGTGTAGAGTCAGCAGGAGAACCTAATAAAGCCGCTCAGTGATTATTCCGAAGACAATGCCGGCTCACCATACCGTAATAGGCGTCTGTCACCATTATAAACAGTATAAATAGCTTCAAAAAGATCTATATTGAAGCACAGACACTAGTTTCCTGTCGCTTGGGTATGTCTTAAGACACATAGAGTAAACACGCAGAGTTACCGACGGAACACGAAGTCAAAGGAGTGAATTTCAAATCAGTAACTTCGAAAAAGTGAAAGGTTTGCCTTATTCAATATGTATTTTGCATTACGCAGGAATTACGGTGAGCTTAACGGTGCTCAGCATTCGTATTATACTCTCGCGAGTCCCGTTTGCTCGATTCAAAACTGTCGCTTTTCAAAACTATTATTTATTTTTAACAAACAGAATTGTCGAGGATGAATGCTTTTTGGCACTAATATTACGTTAAAGTCTTGCACATCAGTTTATCCTCCGGGCTAAATCTAAATTTGCCTTAGCACTCATAACTGTAATCCGTTTCATTTGTCCTCGTTACGCACCGTCCGTACCATATTTGCAACATAAAAGACAGAGCCGTGCCGTGTTTGAATTATTTATAGCAGTTATTATTTTTTGTATTTATATCGTCTTTTGTCGAGCAATGGAAGGACTGTTCAAACATTCCGTAAAACAGCCCCTTTATGTTGTGATAAAACGAAATGGTGAAAGATTACTGAGTACTATATTTGCCTTGGTACAGACTCGACCGGCTCCTTAATTGCGAGTCTGGCAATTGTGCAGTTTGTTTCCAATAACCCATAACTGATTAGATCCAGGTTTCCATTTAGCAGTTTCATCTATGATCTAAGAAGTTTTTTTATTCAGAAGGAAGTCTTTCCTGACCTCCTTGTCTTGAGTGGTGGGTATGTGGAGAGCAGCGGATGAAACTTGCTGGTTTTTGGAGATGTTACGGTTAATGTTAGCTAGTGTTAGACATTTAATTCAGGACATTTTGAGTGTGAGAGGTCGCTTAATGTCAGTGTAATATGATGGCAGCTGCAGCGTGGCAGTACTGAGAAGTTCCTATTTCCAATAAATCAGGCAAATGTCAAGGGAGAGAAGCAGTAAAATTAAATTGAGGTCTTAAAGTGACGAATGAGGGCTGTTAAAATTGTAAATTTGTCTTAGAGACATGGCTCAAGCAAACAATAAAATTAACACAAAACTGACATTGACCGACATTGGCAGTGCCCAGTACTTTCAAACATTTCTTACGAGTTAACAATCAGTGTTTTAAGAGAGCATCATATTCTGAAAAGTGTTCCAAAATAGTTTTGAACTTTGTGAACTTCTTGAATATTTTAAAGTTGAACTTACACAACAAACTATTGAAGCAGCCATATATAATTTCATCGATATTCTTGCAAACCTCGTTCACTAGCACTAAATTTCTTTCCGTGCGGTAAACAAGCTCAAACATGGCGAGTTTTGCGTTTTAGTCTATTATATTGTCCCCAGCCGTTTTGTTGTGCTGATAAGGGATTAAAATATCTCTCGACTTGTGATCGTATTGAATTTACTTAGAGCTCTGACGTAAATGTGCTAATATTTAATGCAAATATAGTCTCGAGTATTTAAAACCTCACTTCTTATGTGTTCAGCTCTAAACAATATAAAACAAAAGGATCTCGTATGATGTTGAAGAACTTTCGTAGTGTTAAACTTCAATGAGACTTTAGATTCTGTTCTTTGAATTGCGCTCGATTGATTGCATTTTAAGGTCAGTCAGACAGACTGACAGCAACTGAGTAAGGCAGACATACAGACAGACAGATTGTAAAATATAAAACAAGGTTTAGGTTTGAAAAAGTTTAAAGTTATGTTTTAAAAACCAAACGTTTTCGACCATAAAGTCATCTTCAGGGTTGTGTTGGCCGCTATCATTTTTCATTTTTTTAAGTTTGCTAGGTTACTCCCATGGGGAAAAGGTTTAAAGGATAAACCGAGAGTTTTTGTTTAAGTGTGGCTGTTTTAAGGCTATAAACAAAGCCTCTAAAATTCTTCTTTTCATTAGCTGCTGTGCGGTGGTAATTACGCCCCACGTGAACTTGTGGCAAGGGAACTCTGAAAGGTGTCTTGCTGGCTCTGAATCTTTATTTGGGTCGGAATGACAGACAGACAAACAGATTGATTGATTCACTTTTATTTAAAACACGGTAATTTCATAAGTTCAACTTTATTACATGAAAGCCGTAAAATGTTATAATAAATAAGTTACAAATTTGATACAGTACAAGTTTTGTTATAATACAGTATAAAATCCAAATATTGATGAAGGTGTATCATTACAGATAAGTGTGATTTAGTAACTGAAGTTAATAAAAGAGGCATGTACCTTCACAGGTAGCCCAGGCTCTGAGTTAGTCTATAAAGTATGGTTTGTAATAAGCAACGAGCTTGGGCTACCTGTGGTACCTTAAGACAACGACAAACAGACTGACAGATAGATAGATAGATAGAAAGATAGACAGACAGACAGACAGACAGACGGACGGACGGACGGACTGAGCGAGTGAGTGAGGGAGGGATAGATAGATCGATAGATAGGCGGACCATTTCAATTTTTTCGCCCGTTTATCTTCGTTTCTGATTGTCAAGATATGGTCGGTCAATCGGTCGGTGAAAAAAAAACTAAGCAGAAAAAATTCCGGGCTAGGTTTTAAATATACTGCCTTAAATTGATACTGCGTATGTGAGACAGATCTAGAAGTAAAGTCTATATGTGCTAGTTTGTGCATAAAAAATTGAAACGCTGATTTCAAACCAAAAAAATGAAATGGAACTGCGATTAAAAGATATTGCAAGACATTGTAAAATTATCTATAAAAATATATTGTTTTAATGGTTACTGTTGAAAAATGACTCAAGGACGGGTTCTCAGAAATGACATTTTACAATGAATGATTGATGAAAACTAGATAAACATTTGATACAAGACGGCTTTTCTCTCAAGTTTTCCGGCAAGTGTGGCTTGTGAGTGACGTGTTAGAGGTTGCTTGAAAACATCTTTCGAGCAACGCCCCGCGAAGAAAGAAAGAGTCTGCAGCTCGGACTAGGACTAATAGCACATTATTGATATAAACTAAGATTTCTTGACAACATGGAAATCCACAAGAGCGTTCTGTTCTACCTTCGTGACTGCATGGCTTCCACGCCATCCTAGGCCTTAACGAGTTCCAGACTTTGTTTGTTTGCTGCCGGTGGCGTCGCGAACAAAGAAACTGTCTGAAACTCGGACAAAAACCAAGAATAATTTTTAGCCCTCCTTTTTTATGGCTTTTAGTGCTTCTGATAAGAGGTGCGTGTTTAAAATGTTTCTTTCTGCTATATTATCTTTACTAACAGAATGTCAAGTTCCCAGGAGTCAAGTATGGCCCAAACAAGTGAGGCATACAAAGACACAGTGGAAAAGTTTCAAACAAACGACGGATTCTATTTGATGGAACACGTGACCATAAGAGAAGGGGATATTGTGCTTGACCTTGGCTGTGGCACAGGCTACCTCTCCTCCATCTTGGCCGGGAAGGTTGGTGTCAGGGGCTGGGTGAAAGCTGTTGATCCAAACGCAGAGAGAATCCGAGTTGCATCACGGGAATATGATCACGTGAAAAACCTTTCTTTTGTGCTTGGCAGCAGTGATGAATTTCCAAACATGGGAAACGCTTATTATGACATCCTCTTCAGCAATCACGTTTTTCATTGGGTCCATAACAAAGATGAAGCTTTCAAAAATATTTATAAGAGCCTTAAACCACAGGGTACCCTTGCTTTCTTGTTCACCACAGGGTGTCCAGGCATGACCAAAATCCTGCAATCAGTACTCTCCAAGGAACGTTACAGTTCGTTTATGAACGCTATGAAATTGGAAGGTCTTGACGAAATGAAAGCGCGCTGTGTCAAGGCAGGTTTCCGTGTTATAGAAAGTGCAGAAAAATCATGTGATTATGAGTTTCACTCATTAGATGAGTGGATGAAGTGGTTACACGTATCTACGAGTGGTGTGTTCGACCCTGGCCAGGTGAATATTGATAAACTGAAGGAATTCTCAGCTGAATTGGAAGTAAAGGGAAGGGTAGTGTTGGTATGTGAAACTGCTCTGCTGGTCGCTGTAAAGGACGAGGATGGAAACAAATGAACACAAAGTTAACATAACATTCACAATTTTACGGTACAAGCGATAGGACCTTTCCAACCATTTTTAAAATCAACTAGGAATGCTTTTAACTGATCAGTCATTGACAGGTAGCAGGAAAATAAAATACCGAAGGACAGGTTATATAAAATTGTAGACGACTTTTAGTATGAAAAGTTAAGGACTTGTTGGTTTTTCGTACGACCATACGTACAGTACCAACCTTCATTTGAACCGAGTAGCACAATACATAAGCACTCAGTTTTCGTTTTTAGCTGGGTAAAAGAGTGCAACATCTGCGGGCAAAAGGATCAGAACTGGGGAAATAAACTAAAAGTATCCGTTTCGAAGCAAATCTTTGTTTTTCAAATAGGGAAGAGATAAGAAAGGTATTGACGAATGTTCTTCAGGATCAGGCAGTTCGGTGACGAGTTGCATGGAATCAATAATTGCTAACAACAACAACAACCACAACAACAACAACAACAACAACAATAATAATAATAATAATAATTTACACTTGGCTGCTTTCACACTAGAGGTGGATAACCAGTGCTGTAGCCAGACCAAAAAAAAAAGGCGAGGCAAGAATGTCGGAGGAACAAAGTCACTTGCTTCTCCTATCCCCACCCCCACCCTTCCACCCCCTTACTCCTTTGCTAGACATCAAAACTCGCTCAGGTGGGTGAGCCCTAAACCACATTCTTTTCATGTAGACATATACAAATGTTCGAAAGTGCAATTTCTGTTGCCTCTACAAAATGGCGTCTGAAAGTTCAATAATAAGCGGAGATTAGGGGAGATGTCCATATATCTGTTAACCCCAATATCGTAGCAAGAAATAAATTTCAAGTATTTTCCCAAAACTGAAGCAAGAGGCAACTGCCTCTTCTTCCCTCATACTGGCTACGGCGGTGATAAATCGTCTTTTAAAAAATCCGTCAACTTAAACGGATAAAATCAGCGTAAAATCTCACTAAAATGTGTCATTCGTCTCTAGTGTGAAAACGGCGTTCGTCTTTGTAACAAACGTGATCAAAGTTCGAAGGCGTTGATTCACTGGGCACGTCTGGAGAAGTGACAAAGGGATGTTACAGCAGACGTTACTGTGGGAGTCTACACGTTGCAGAAGCCGATCAAGAGGCCGTCCTCGCGCAACATTTTCATTTTTTTGTTTACCAGGGGCGGGTCATTTCACAGTACAGAAACCAAAAATAACTATCTTTGTTAAAAACCACAGGGCTTGACACTAATGATGGCCAGCAATTCAGATGAAATTATTGCAGAAGCCTGAGAAGGGAAAAGATAATTTAAAGAACCAAAGATTTCACGTCAGGCCAGAGTACCTTCATTCTGGGCCAGTATGTTTTTAATTTTACTGGTCCGATGGGCCAGTGACCTTAAATTATTCTCAGTTAATGCTGACAACCCACAACCACTAAGCACAAGAGAGGAATTTATTTTTTATAGAAAACGTTTGGCTCTTAAATTACAACAGCAACACATAGTTTCACATGTTACATGTTCCTCGATTAATTTTACTGTAGCCTTTTTAATTTGTATGTTATAATTTATTTTCTGGTTTGTTTCAGTTTATATTGGCTCTGATTTGCATTAGTCCGTTATTTTCGTTGCACGCGCACTTTTTGTTTATTTTTTGTTTGCATACGCTTGTTTGTTTGCTTGGATTTACTACGTTTGTGTTTGTTTTCGTCATCTGATGTGTTCTGCCGGAGTCCTGAACCGTTACAATTCACTTTTGCTTGTTATTCAGTAACTGTGCTCACTCAGTGGGTGACTTGGCCTAAAATGTTCTGCAATTGGTCTAGGATTTAATGGAGCCGAAACCAATTGTAGAATTGCACACATTTTAGGAATCCTACTGATGATCAGTTGCTGTGTTAGCGGGTTTTTTTCTTTCTTCTTCTTCTTTTGAGAAACAATTTGTTGTCTTCTGTATACAATTCAAATGTATATATACATGTACAGTAAACTATTTGGCCACATTTAGTGTAGTGTACATTCGATAAAAATTTGATTTGGGAAATTCAGTGCAGATAAATACATAATGTATCTTGACTGCAAAACAGTCTCAATCTCTTCCAAACATGACTAAAACTCAAGATCGAAGCACACTTTTCTGTGTGGATTGATCATGTAGAAAGAAAGTACTGAAGCCACAAAATATTTATCACCGTGTCTATAGAGGGGTCAGCGGCTTTGAGCCTCTTGTGTAAGTCAAAGTTCTATGGGATGATCTGGGGTAGCAAATGAACAGTGACATCTGACCAACACACAACAGAAAACCCAGCAGGTTTGGGAACTGCGAAACAAAGTAAAAACACATAGTAAGAGTGCGTAAAATGCTGGGACCAAATTTTAATTAATTTTACTTGCAGCAATGAAGGTGCTATACCCTGGGGGGGGGGGGGGGGGGGC
>JANSTQ010162279.1:0-10756 GCA_026167885.1 Bergia puertoricense
ATGAAGTTTGAAGAATGAACAATGAACAATGAAGTTTGAACAATGAAGAATGAAGTGGCCCTTCTCGGCCATCGTACCAAATAAAATTTTAAAACAGACGCTTTGTCCAATTATGAGCTAATCGTTCGCACTTCCTTGATTCTCTCAATGTTTCTGAAAATATTCCATAGGGATACTCGATCGCGAAATATTCACCATTTTCCATATAATGAATTGGAACTTGTGAAAACTAAGCGGCCTCAGAGTCATGTCCAGCCGTGCTCCCAGTCCCAGGCTTGCGTTAATAGATGAAAAGGACGGTAAGTCATCTCACAGGCAAATTTCTTCGAGCAAAAGCTTTTTTTATTCGGCCTTGCATAGATCATGCTCGGTTTTTGTAGTATATAAATTTCCATACCTCTAAACACTGTCGCTCATCACATAAAACTGGTTACCGCCATGACTAAAAGGAGTCGCAATAAGTTCCATAAATTCTAAAGTGTTCGATGTTAAATTTTACCCACCAAGGACTCGTTACCCTTAAACATTTTGCAACTTCAGATTCTTAAAAGCCACCACTGATTCCAGGTTCATACACATGGCCGAACACATTCCGTGCCATCCTCATCATCCCTCACAACGAGCATATATTAGCTATTAACTATCAAATTGGCTATTAGAAAATCAACAGAAAAAACCTCTATAATACAGACCCTCTCTAATACGGATAACGGACACTAAATCTCGGCCCCAGAGATCAAATACATAAAAACTTAACCTCTCTATTACGGACACTCCGGTGATCAGGTGATGATAGTTTGTGTATGCAATACAATTTCCTGTTTGCAGCTACACAAACATCAACGCTTTATTTACCGAAGCTAAGCCTTACAAAAGAAAATACTTTAGCAATAGCCGATTAAATAAACTGTATGTAAAACTGTTTTTAGCCACTGGCAGTACCAACAATTACAAATCAAAGGCGTAATTCCCCCATTGTCCATACAATAAAAATTATCATCGTTTCGTTCTTCTGTAAGACAGTGTCTCAATACTGTATATTAATAAATTTAGATGCATGTGTGTGCCTGTTTTTAGAACTTTAAAACTGTCAGTGGAGTCTTAAAAGTGACGTCATTGTGGTGTCCTCTATAAACAGACACCTTTCTAATACGTACTTTCGTTTTCTGTTTGTTGTGGCCTGATGATTTGTAGGCTGATTAGTATTTTTTAACCTATTGTATGTGAGTCAAATACAAACGCGAACTATCCCCCGAACAATACCCCGGTATTTGGCTTTTTTTTTTTAAAAAAAATATTGATTTTCTGACCATGGAAGCATTTACCATTTAGTCAAATACCCCGCTATCAGTAGTTACCTCGATGGTCATCTCCAGACCTCTCCAACACTGTGTGAACGAATGAACGAATTGATATAATGTATACTTCCTTTCTAGCAACGAAACAGTTTCAGTTTTATACAACAGTAAAAATACAAAAGGAATCCCAGGGATTTTACATAAGCTTACGACGCGGTATCATAAAATGCAGAAAATGAACAACAAATTCAGTTCCTCTTGTCTGGATTTTTTGTGGGGAGGTGTGTGTGAGCAGTGAAGATGGATTTTTTTTTGGGGGGGGGGCATGCCCACCGGGTAAAATTTTAAAAAGAACTATTTCGTGCATTTTCATGGTGGAAAAAGAGAATATGGAGTGGTCAGAAGAAGAAAAAAAGCAGTTAATCTCTGCTTTTTTCATAAATTCACAATTTTTAAAACCGAATTAGTTCTTTCCAGGCGGACCTTTTCGGCCCATGGGGGGATGCGAACGCACCCTTAGCACCCCCCCCCCTGCCTACGCGCCTGAAAGTATTAACCGTAGAATAAGTATACATGACGGAACTGCAAATACATTCAATAACAGCAAGATAAATGACCACAGACAAAGGAAGGAGAACCCACGTTGTTCACGTTTGAAAACGTGCTTATCTGTATATAATTTTAAAAAACCCAGCAACATCAAAGTTTGAACAATTAGTAATTAGATGGCTAAAAATGTATTATTGTTAAAAATTGTGTAAAACATGGGAGTTGTATCTGATTAAAAGTTTTTATCGTAAAACGTTTCGATCACTTCAGTGATGTGGAAAAGGGGCGAGTTCAGTTCACAAGAAGCTACTAAAAATCCGGAAGTCACAACTTGCCCAACATGTTCGAGAGACAGGACATAATATTGATTTTTGTTTGGTAACACCCCTTCGGTTGGATGACTTAATATGAAAAAGCGCTAAATTTGTTCAGATTTTGCGAGAATTCGTCAGTTTTCGGACATTTCATTCGCATTCCGATTCGCATAGAACTCAAACTAAACAGCATTCTGTTACAGTGTTTTTTATATTACAATTTAGTAATCACCCAGTCTTTCAAATGTGTTCACATACAGTGAAGTTCATTTCCAACCTACTCGTTTGTTTTTCTTTCGATGTATACATGAGGACATGCGGACACTGATAGGACAATGCAAGCGCACGATGATTTATTGCCTTTATTGACAGCTTGTTTGGAAATTCAGTCTTGAAATCAACTCGAAAGTCGAATCATCTACAATCTTTCTGTAATAACTTGTCTCGGGTTTTGAAAATCATTCATTTAGAGTCATTGGTTTGCAGTTGGTGATTACCACGATGCCGTGGTTCAGAGGTTCGCTGAGCAGCAACTAAGGAGAATTTTTCATGCTCCTTGTGGATCCAATAGCAGACTGAACATACCTGTAGCTGAAGAGTATATTTACCACCGATCTTTATTCAATATCTAAGGTAAAAAGTTCGAAATTTGCTCATTGAAACAAATTAGTAAAAACTGCCATGCCTCAGCGGCAAGCAAATACCAACCAGCCTTAAAACTGCGCGAGAATGCCTTTCTAATGAGCATACCCCCCAACACCCCTCAGAAGCTCGCGCCTTCGGTGCTTGCATCGAAACCCCCTTGTCAAAATCCTGGATCCGCACCAGAATGCTCAGCTATCTGGAACTCAACTGGGGTCAAATGCCCTCTGGTTTCGGGGGGAGGGGGGAGGGGGCGGGGGTTGTTCGCGTTTCACATTACCGTACACAAATATATCCTGGGAACTGAGCACTAGAGTTGGAAAAGTTTCCAAAGACCCTGAGAACGAGTTTGGTGTCGTTTGGTGGGTTAGTGTCTTTTGCGCATGAACTTCCAACAAGATGCCGCTGGAAAGCTTGCACCGAAGTTTGTTTGAGAACTGTTAGAAGTGACTGAAGGCTGCTTGGTTGTCAATATTTTGAAGGTTAGTGGAATTTATTTGGATGACATTTGGTTTTTAAACAGCAGTTGGATTTCACTTTTTGTTGTTATGTGTATTGAACAAGTCTTAAGCATGGTAACAGACTTCCACTAAAATTATGGAGGACACATAGTGTCATCAGTGGTCAGCAGTACACGAGTGCACGAATTATTATTCTTAAATATTTCTAAAATGATATAATTTTGAAAGAGTTAGGGATGTTTGTTGAAAAAACTTTAGAGGGTTTCTCTGTGTCAGGACAACTGAAGCTGGATGGCAGCCACAGGAATCAGGATCGCTGCTCCCAGCTGTGTAATGTTTAAATGTGTGGCACTTTTAAAAGCTTAGAAGCAAGAGGCATATTTCCCTCCTGAATTACATAAAGAATAACCCCAAATAGCTGTCATGTATCCAGCAGAGAGAACGTATATAGTGGCAGTTTGCATCATCCCTTCAGGCATCTACAGACTGTATAAACCTGGAGAATTTTAACACTTGGGCCCAGTAGTTGGAAAGCTGGTTAAAGTTCTGCTTATTCCAGTTGACTCAGCTATATAAATGAGTGCCAGTTTCCACTAGGGGCTAATGTATGATGGATTAGTGTCCCATCTAGGGGAATCACGGGTTCCATCTGCTTAACACTACAGAAACCAGAGATAAGCACTGGCATTATGAGCCACTCAGGATCTTGCTGCCCTCTGATTGGGGGGATGGGGTGGTGAATAGGTCATAGGATTTTGCAAATAATGTTGAGTGGATTTCAGATTCAGAGCACAATTTTGATGGATCTACCAATCTTGCAAATGCAGCAGATTGCAGATTTATTCATTTTTTTGCCCAGGATTCTGGTCTTGCTTCTTTTAAAATTTGGATTGTGGATCCCAATCCTCTTACGAAATACTTTGGTTTGGTTTTCTAATGGCTGAAATGTTTGGTACTTTGTTTACTTTTAACTTCAAAGCGTTAAAGAACTAAATAAAGCATTAAGGAACCCAATGAAGAAATTCAACAAAGCATTTTGCTAAAACACACTCTCCAGTGCAATTATCAAAAGTTCTGTGGATCAGAATTTAAACATATTTTTGCGGATCAGTAGTGTTGGGTGTTAAATTGTTGCAGATCGACAGATTTGTATATCCCTATTCACCCCACCCCCAATAACCAACACCATAAAACAATACATAAATCAAGTGAAGACAGTATAATTAATTTGAGCTACATACATTGATACTGGCCACTTGACTTAGAAAAGGATATACCCTTTTTAGTTTACTCATTTGAAGTATGTCTTGTATGCTGGACAGTAACTATTTTTTGTTTAGATTTAGAGTAAACTATAACAAACCAGAAGTAACTTTCTTCCACAAAAGAAAGTTTCAATTTTTGTTGTGTAACCAAAAGCAGCACAGTCATTACTATTAAAAAGTTCTGAGGATCAGGCACATCACCTGAGTAAAATGCAGTATGGAAATCCTTCCTTGAATGAGTTTACACCCCCAGCTAGAAAATACATGAATACCCAACCTAAGAAGTTCAGAAAACATAATAATTTACAAGGCTATAGGCTTGTTTTTCAAATTTTATAAATGTGCTAGTAGGTTGATTTTCCACACTGCAGATGTGATCAGTATTACCGTAATACTTATTTTCAGCTCGATGGAGAAGGGTGATGGGAGTACAGCCAGTGAGGTGGACAATTCTGTTAATACAGTTAAGGTCACTGATCAAGAACGTGAACTAGCAAACCATGCGCAAGTGGAGTTTGAAAGCAAACACTATGACAGTTGCTTAGCAACACTTGCCAAACTTGTGGAGATGAGGAAAAATGATCCCAAGGTTCAGCACAACAGAGCTGTGGCTCAGTTCTACCAGTCAAATTTCCTCAAAACTGATGAGTTTAGTAGGAATCTTCATCTGGTTAGGAAACAGGTTTGTGTACTTTAAATAGTTTGCTTATAACACATGTTCTTGTTGTATCACATTTTATTATCGGTACATTACAGTTACCATGATTGTCAACCACATGGATTAACTTATCACTGCTTCTCTGATCATTAAAATGCACATGTCATATGACTCATGATCCTATATTGTTGTGATCATTCATGCTGTAAAAACATGAAACAACCTTATGATTATCAGCTTTTTAAAATATTTTTGTTTGCTTGAATGTTAATACCTGTAGCTCTCTTCTAAACAACTGGAACTCTACATGTACCTTCAAATGCTCTTTGTGTATAACATCTTGTTAACAGTTACTACTCATACTACAGTATAAACCTTGGATGCCTCAGGTAAAACATGAATTAACTGGACTCATCTAGATTAAATTATTGAATTGCATGAACCTAATTTAACTGCATAGTTTTTTACTTAGTTAGTGTGTTCTTTCATAAATATAATGGCTTGCAAAAAAAATTATATGTAATCACTAGAAGTTCAATTTTTAATTGTGAATTTTATAATGCATTAATACTATGCTGGTGTTGTAGCCTTGACTAGTGTTGTGATTTAAGGTTGACCGTGATGCAGAAGAGTCTGGTGATGAAGTTGATGATGTTGATACTGCAGCCCTGCTATATAACGAGGCTGTCCTTCAGTATCATGTGAGTATTGGCTCCATTTCATCATCATCAATCGTTTAGTAATTACTTAATTCTTCTTATCTATTTGACGTTATTTTTCCTCGATGCGTGGGTTGGATGATGCATGGTAGTTTGTAGAACCCTTGTCCATTTAACCATGTATCCTGGGCATCAGTAATGGTTAAGGAGCACTTCTTCAAGTCTTTGGAGACCAGCTCCATCCACGTTATTTACACATTAATATGTTGAAGGTGGCTGAACACATTCTGTCATAGTTTCTGAAGCCACCTTCTCAAACTTGTGTGCTATATTATTACTGGTATTTTTATAGACTACTTTGAAGTCAAAATGTGCCCCAGTGGCCATAAACAATATAATTTTATTTAACTTCAATTTGAGATCAATTTCCAAGTTTTCCTACATTTTCTGTGTTTCTACCAGGGCTGGGACGAACCTACGAACCTTCGTTTGTTCACATTGTCTTCGAAGGTTTTTGTCAACCTTCGAACCTTTGTTTCTTTGGTCAGTAGTTTTATATTTATATAAAACAATGGCATATTTCCATAAAAATGTTCTAATTTCTGAGAAACTTGACTTTGAATTTGAAATGTCTCTTTTGTGTCTCAGACTGCACTGCTTAGTGTAGGGTGAATACGTTGGGTGGTGGTGCAGTGGCATATAGTAATTGTTTTTCATGTGTTGGAGCCTGAGATGGAAAGTGTTTTGTTATTAATAATAAGTACTTCCAGAAACGAAGGTTCCAAGGTTCGTTCAAAAACCCCAACAAACCTTCGAAGATTTTTTTTGACCTTCGTCCCAGCCCTAGTTTCTACCTTTTTCTGGCCTCTACTCAAAGGCCACTGTTCTAATGTGGCATGTTATGAAAGTTAGTGGTCTGTAAGTACTGGAATGTATTAATTTTATGATTTTAAAGAGAGGAAGTTATAATAAATTATTACTGAAACAAGTTTGTGTCACAGCTGTTTAAATTACATGTACATGTTAATTTAGAACACTAAATTTAAGTATTGTTGATGGAAACAACATTTGTATCCTTCGTTTTTCATTTTAGTTACGACAGTACAAGAAAGCTGAAGCTTGCTTACAAAGGCTGAATAAAATTATTGAACCAATTGGTAAGGTTTATGTACCAAGTACAGTTTACTACTATTATTAAGCTCCAGTACTGACCAGCAGTATATATATTATTTGGATTTATCTTGTGGTCATCTGTGACAGTATCCCTTGTGTGGATGTCATAAGCTACACTCATGTTTGTTCATGCACACTCATACATGTTCTGTATAGCACAGGATATAACCAATAAGAGTGTGAGAAATACTATTCAAGGTTCGACATTAAGCATTTTAGGTCTGTGGCCCATTGGGACTGTAAAATTCAAAATATTGCTGGCCCAGCATGATAGTGTGAAAAGTTTTGGGTCTGCACAGTCTAATCCTTCTCAGTTTCACAGATATCATAAGTTGACATTTTCTGAGTTGTGTCATTGACGGAATTTAGAAAGTGGCTTTGTAACAAGTTGCTGGCTCCATCAGGCTGCCATTTTTCAGAAGTTACTGGCCTGTTCTGGCCCTGAGGGTTAAAAAGTGCCTTGGGGCCATCAGGCCAGTGTTAATGTTGAGCCATGCTATTCATTGACCAGCTTGGTACATGCTAGTTTATACTAGATATTCTGAGTTTGAGTGGCAAGTCAGAAAGTGTGAAATGTGTAAATCAATGGTTTGGTGTAAGTGCTAAAAATATTTGGTGTACATAACATTCTGTATAGTTAGTTGTAGTTGTTTGCTTGCAAATAAAACCTTTCCTTTTAGTTAGGAAACAGAACAGAATGTTTGCTTGGTTATATAAAATGTAAAATAGGTTCATTTAGATTTTAAGTTTATGTTTACTTATACACATGTACAAAATAGTTGTATAATTTTTGGATTAACAGAGGGTCCACTCAGGTACATGTATTTGAGACAGTGTTGAGGTTTGCCTTTCAGCTGTTTTATAAACATTTAAATTCTTGTTCACTCCAAAATTAGTTATGGTGAAAATAGCTGTAATTAAATAGCAACTCTAAGCTAATTGATGTAAATTCTGTTTGATGTTTTTACAGATGAGCATTTGGCCTGTAAGATCGGGTTTCTGCTGATTGAGGTTTATCTTACTGTGTGGAAGGTAAATGAGAATTGGCATCTGAAGGTGTCAATTTTTGTATTCTGTTGTTTACCCATTCAAGTAAAAAATAGATGTGGAAGATGCCCTCTATGTCATGTGTTTATATGCGATATATCAGCTAAACTGGACAAAAACTCCATTATTTAGCAAGTAGGTCAAAAATTATTTGTTACTGTTTTATTGTGGATGGTAATGCATTCCATAATTTAATTTTTGGTTATTGGCCATTCATAGCTGCAGAATTATATAATATGCAATTCCTTTTAGGTAGATCTTGGAAATTTTCTAAAAGAACCTTCTGTTACCAGTAGTTGTGTCTTTTGATATTGGTACAGTACAGTCATGTATATTTTTTTGGAGTTTTAGTTGTCAGTGGAGTTGGCTGTCTTTGTTATAAAAACTGTGGTTGAACTAGCAGATTTGATGCGATGCATCCTATGCATTGTTGAGCCGGGAATGCAACACACTGTCAAGTTTTGAGATATTTCCACCTACCTTGAAGCAAAAAATTGACAACATTATTTCATTGTATTTGCAGCCAGACAAAGCAAGCACAATTATTGCATATCTTGAAAACATGATGTTTGGAAGCAGCAAGCCATCTGAGGTTTGTGTTAGTTGGGTATAATTATTAGTAAATGCTTTTGGTTTGTGTATAATATTCATTACTCTCTTTGAAACTGAATAGAATCTCATGAAAAACCAATGAAAGTGCTTTAAACAACCAGGAATCAATTTTCATGGCCATGAAATTTGCGTTTTGGAAATTCATGGGTTTTAATAGCACCATAAAAAACTTAATTAAAATGAATCGAAAAAGTTTGTTATTTTACATGTAATAAGTAAATTATGTTAACTGTACAACACACCACATAAATATTATAGACTTCTGAAAATAATCCTTTCCATGTACATCACATTTGCAACCAAAGGAAAGTACTGAGAAGTGTTTATAGGCCATCTAGAAGCAACACCAGTAAGACTTAATTTCTCAACTTGTAACTCTACAGGTGCAGCAGCAAGGTCAAGGCCCAGCTACTCAGGCAGCCAAGGAAGTCGATGAATGCCTGAAGGGCAAATTACATCAGGTTTGCAAAGGCTCCTTTGACAACCTTATTCATTGTCTCTCACATAAGAACAGTATGATATCAAGATAACATAGCTAAATTAAACAAAGTTACATGTAACTCAACACGGTTTTCAATAAGAGCCGGTGGCCGGTGAAACTCGCCAGCTAATTCACATGAATTCGCCGTCTACGTTTACAAACAATATTCGGCACGAGAAGTCCCCTCTCTGCCTATAACTCACCTTTTGCCACCTATTCCAATTCTTATTGAAAAGCCTGACTCAATTTTTAATTCTTTGCCTTTTCCTGTCTAGACATTAGGTCCCTCCCATTCCTGTTTTACAAGAGTGATCCCTTATCTACAAAAAAATTTGGTAAATTCTTTCTGCAAAACATATTGTTTTGTGAAACCAGACCATCTGTCTCCATGTGAATCTATTGGGTGGAAATTCTGCAGCCCTTGTCAACGTTCGCAAAATTTATAAAATCTTTATTAATTTTACAGCAAAAACACCTCTGGATGTGGCCACTATTTATTTATTAGATTTTGAAAAGAAACATTCAGGTACATTAAATTTTACTGAGTCAGTCACTTTTCACAATTTTATGAAAGCCAGTGACCCACTTATCTTGTTTATCAATTAAACTATAAATCTGACATGCTTTGCTTTTCTTGATATTGAGTTTTTCTGAACTTTCCCATCTTAGAAGCTGAAACCCTTGATAACAGCTTTGTTTGATGTACATAAAATAAATATTACTAAATAAATATTACTAAAGGAATGTAAATCACAGATGAGAATTGTGGTGGAGTTAAGTTTTAAAAATGTTGTCTTTGGTGACTTTCTTCGTATATTCATGATAGTGTGGCAATAATTTTACATGAACAGCACTGCCATCCTCCTCCATGCAAGGCAAGCTCAACGTTCTAGCACGTTTGTTAGTTTTATCTTAATACTAACAGTACATGTATATCACTGTGTGTTAATTCTTCTCCCATCCTCAGTACAAGGCACGACTCAATATTTTGGCAAAGTGTATGAAAGCTTGCAAGAGGGAAATCAAGACTGTTATGAATAGTAACAACATGGTGAGCAAGTGAATAAAACCTCCTAAGACAAGATAGTGTATATTTTAAATTTTGAAGAGCTCAGTGTAAAAAATAACATTGTTTGACAAGTGGATTTTTGATGAAGATTGTCATATTAGCACCTGCATGTTGCTGAGAATGTTGTGAACACAGTTGAGAGTGCAGTGAATAAAGTTGAGTACATTATCTGAGAACACAGTTTGTGTAGTTGAGAATGCACTGTATGCAGATTGACAATTTGACTGTTGTTTTTATCTATAACATTATTATTATATAATAAATAATTATTTTTTTAAGTGATCTCAACAGAGTTCAAGCTAGCTCAAAAAAATGAAAGGGCGCCCAAATTTGCATATCATTAATATTCACAAAAATATCAAGTAAAAATCTTAAAAACTTCAGCACTTCATTTCAAGTTTATGTTATCAGAAGCTTTAAAAATGAGTTGGCACTCAAAAAATGAAATTGCACTGGAAAAAACAATAGGGCACAGCACCTGCTGGTTTTGGCCTAGCTAGCTAGAACATTGGCCAAAGTTCTGCCCAG
>JANSTQ010162290.1:0-10754 GCA_026167885.1 Bergia puertoricense
CCTGTTCTTGATCAAAACACCATAATTTATATACCCTGTTCTTGATCAAAACACTGTAATTTATATACCCTGTTCTTAATCAAAACACTGTAATTTATATACCCTGTTCTTGATCAAAACACCGTAATTTATATACCCTGTTCTTGATCAAAACCCCGTAATTTATATACCCTGTTCTTGATCAAAACCCCAATTTCGATCCACACAAAACTGCTGCTACGTATTGAGCTGCAGCAAGCCAACTCTCTTGGGGCCTTCAAGACTGGCTGTAATAAGCTCTTAATTAACACGGCACTTATGAAAGCAAGTACCTTTATTTATAGTTTTATATGATACGTCTAATATAGTTAATAGTTAATCTAATTTTAGCATTATTTATTGTTCTGGTACTTGTATTTTAAAATTTTGTAAATCTTGAAAGTTTACTGTATATAAATAATGTTATTGAATTGAATTGAACTGCTTTTGACAAATAAGTTGCTTAGTACGTCTTTGTACAAACTAATTAAAAGTAATTGATCAAAATCATCTAACTGGTATAACAAATGCAATAATGAAGGATTGATACACTTGCAATAGACCACTTTTGATATTTTAAAATTCAGTCTCAAACAATAGACACCAATATGAGTCTCTGGGGAATGAAATAGAGTTTATATGTTTTATTCCCCAGAGCCTCATGTTGATGTCTATTGTTTGAGACTGAATTTTAATACCATATCTCCCCCAATAATCACCCAGGTGCTTATTTAAAAATTAGCATTGGAGGGTAGGTGCTTATTTGAGGGTAGGCACTTATTTGAGGGTGGGTGCTTATTTGAGAGTAGGCACTTATTTGAGGCTGGTCACTTATTTGAAGGTGGGTGCTTATTTGAGGGTAGGCACTTATTTGAGGGTGGGTGTTTATTTGAGGGTGGGCACTTATTTGAGGGTGGGTGCTTATTTAAGGGTGGGTGCTTATTTTTAGGTAATGGTATTGATTTTCGTGCATAGTTCATACATTCACAGAGAATGTGCAAATGGCCTGAAGATTGAAAGATGAGCTGAAGCGTTTGCAAAATATTTGCAAGCACATGAACCTGTCGTGACCATTGTACACAAACAACTTATTTCATGTGTTAGGTGAAAATTTACTCGAGATTTTTGAAAATAGTTTTCATATCATTTCTGTATAGGAGTTGAGAAAGAAGAACCAAGAATCCTTGGCCTTGCAATGGTGCCAGGCAAGCACATCGCATCAGTTGAGATTGACCAGTATGAGCCAGGACCATTGGTCAGGTTACCATTCACATGACTGACAGGGTGCTATACAGTGGGCAAACAGATGCCTGCTCAACAGTATCGCTGATGAACAAGAGACTAAACTACATATGGTATCTTTTGTTAACATTCACAAGGTGAAGAAGTTGCCGGAAAAAAATGAAGTGAGCTTGGTGCAGAGATGCCAAGGTTAAGTGAGTGATGGGCATGTGAAAATTTTAGAGGATCTGGTTGCATCCACCCCCAGAGAGTTTTTGCTCAACAAAATGCAATTTCCTGCACTTTTAGAGTGTTAGAGACATAATGGACTTGTCCATATCTGTTCAGTTCATATCCCAAGTTTGTATGCATTATGAAAATATCTTCAGCTATTTATTTGGCACACTTCTTTCACAGGTGCACCAACATTTTTGTGAGTTTTTTTAAAAAAAAATTGGAGCTTTGAAACTGATGAGTTTGTCAAGAAATGATTATAGAGTGAACTAATTTCGTTGTTAAATTTTCTGTTCAAAGCTCAGGCGTATGAATATGAATACCCAGCATGTGAGTGTGTGAAACCACTTTGAAGCGAGTGACACACATCCAAGGTGTGTGACTTGGTAGATCTGATGTTGTCCCAAGAAAGATAGTCTGCGATGAGACAGCTGATGCAGTCCGAAGCACCTGGTTTAGGATGTTTGCCAGTTGTAGGCAAATAGGGAGATAGCCTCCTTGCAGATTGTTTCCTTCGCAGCAAGGAGGCTATTGGGGTGGGAAACATTTTTGATAAATTTGATGCATGGCACAGTAAGAATTAAAAGTCGACAGAGAACTCTAATTTTAATAAAAGTCATTGACAGTTACATGTATTTTATTGTCACTGTCACACTACAAAATAATAAATTTATTGTAACAAAATTTATGAGGCAGTTTCATTCTATTGCTATTAATTACTTCAACCTCAACACAAAAACACAGTTCATAGTGAAAGACTTGCAAACCAGTATTGTACAAACATGTGAGTTTAAATGTGTAACAAATCTCAGAATGCAAAATCTTGCCTGTCATATGTGCTCTGTGTGGTATTTATGTTAACTGCCCAAATATTTTAATTTATCATTAAAAAGCTAAAAACTTTTATCTGTTAAACATTTAAAAATAGACAGTGGAAATGATGGAAGAATTCAAACCAGAAATAACTTCACTAAGGATTTCAAAATTGCAGATGAAAAGTTCTCAAGTTTTCCAGAACTAATCTCAATCATCATTTTAACCTGTTATTCTGATACTAAAAATATATTATATTTGCAGTTATATTTTTATTGTTTCTTCAGGGTTTTGCTCTGATTGATTTGGAAACAAATAAATAGTTGTTTTTGGGGACAGGAGTGCCTGCTCAACTCTTAACATGGATTATGTCAACAAAAACTTGATAACAAATACTTGCAGATTTTGTCCAAGCAATACATCAAACAGAAATTTGATCACATATTGAACACCGATATTGTTTGTTACAGCTTCTCGGTTTACTTGACAATTTTTAAAAAAACCCAGAATAATTAAGAAACTTTGTGTGGCTTGAATGGCACCTAAGCAAACATTAATTTGAAATAGTTTTAACCCTTTCAGCCCCAGCTAGTTTATCAACATCTGTTTTCTCCCTACAATATCACTACAAAGTAAGTTGTTTGGTTGTGAGAATAAAGGAAATGATCACACACAGCAAGCTATCCAGTATGAAAAGCAAAATTCTCTCAAAATCTTTAAAGGAAAGTATGGAGACAGTTTAGGAGAATTTAGCAATATGCCATATGTTGTGTTTGGGGCTGAAAGGGTTAATGTGTAAACGTTTTATGCAATGCCATGTTATTCCATTGGTCTTTCAATGGTTTGAATCCATTCGTTAGGCCTAAATTGCTTTAATTGTCTGTGAGTATTATTATGAGAAAACCCAAGAGTTATGATGGAATGGTAATTATAATAATTACAGTTTGTCTTCCTCCATGTTGAGATCAAATTTTGCTTAACATTCCATAACCAGGTACAAACCTTTTAAAAATGGAACTTACTGGTAAATGTTCTCATTTTGACAAGCTCTAAATAAAACTAATTCTAAAAAACTTGAATACAGGATTCTGCTTATTTCCAAAGTGGCCAATAATGTACTTCCTATGCTGTGCTCAAGTTGGCAACACACACATGGTTATATACAGGTATAAGTCAGGGTTCACACACCTTTACAATTTTGAAAATCTAAGGACTATCCAGGAGTGTTTTGAAGGCACACCAATAGAAATAAAAACTTTTACTAAACATTCAAAACACGAAATGGGAAAGCTAAGGCTGCATTCACACTTGGTGCCCAAGCACTAGCACCTGGGCACTGGCACAAAATGGTGCTGTGTTCAGACACTGGGTACACAAGGAATCAGTGCCCACTTCAGTGCCCGAGCCCGAATTCTGGCATCAGTACTTGAAAAAAAGATGTGTTCACATTAGTGCCCAGCAAGAATCGTACTCGGGCACAAGTGCGAACGCAGCCTAATAGTCCTGACGTTTATTTAAGTTACAGGGGTTTTTAGGAGTCTGTCTTAATTAAATTCCAGGAACAAACCCCAAACATTTGCAGAGATTGACAGAGGTATCTAGAGTTCGGTTGTGAGAGGGTGATCAGGGTTTTCCAACTCGGCAGTCAGCTTCTGCACCCTTGCTGCATTGCAGTCTTGACAGAGCAGGTGGTCATCCAGTGGGTAGCAGCCACTGCCGCCCTTCTCTGATGACAGTTGAGCTCCACAATCCTGCATGGTGAAAATTTCATACAAGCCATGAATGATTGTTTTTTTAACATTGATTTGTTAACTCTAAACACTGCAAATTATTGGCCAGCAATTCTCATCACCTCACACGTGTAGCACCTGACGTGGAAGTCCTTGTTCATTGACACAATGCGAATTGTCTCCTCCTGACCCTGGGATAATTCAAAAATATTTAATTTATTTTGATTTCATTATAATTAATTTTAATAAGTCACAGCCAGCCAATCAGTTGACTGGTTGGATAAATGCATCATATAACCCACTCATATACATGGGGTAAGCTATAGCTACATGTACAACACTCGTGGTACTGTCTGAGTGATCAAACCACCTTAGTTTATAGTTACTAATAAAATTATTATTATTATTATGACTACTCCACATGTGCTGGAATAACTAAGTGCCATATTCAGTGTTCTAGCTAGCTAAAGAAAACGACAGGGCGCCCTAATTTGCATATCATTAATATTAATAAGATATAATTATTATACCAGCTTTATGATTTTTTTAATACCGACATGTTCACAAATTTTACAAAGTTATTTCTTCTAAACAATATTTTGGAAAAGTTTATGTTTAAGATTCAAAATGTTTTGGCCTTTGAACTCCAATTTCCATTATGATAAGAAGTCTGAGGCTCCGAAAACGACAGGGCGCTGGACAAAAATGACAGGGTGCTGAGAAAAACGACAGGGTGCTGTGCCCTTTCGTTTTGGCCAAGCTAGAACACTGATATTAAACTGCAAGGGAAACTCGCAAGTTTGATATTTAGGCCACACCAATTTTATTTCTTGTTTTAATATTTACTAAAATTTAAAAATTAAAAAAATTCACAACAAAAAAAATTGAATTAATTGATATGTCATAAAAAAAGTGTTTGAATTTTCTCGTTTTTGAGTTTTATATCAACCTTTATTATTACACTGTACTAGTGTCTTATGTAGATATAATTTAAATTTGTAAATTTATTCACAAAGTTTTTATTAAAAGTAGTACTTTATCTTTGGTACTAATATAAAAAACATTGTGATAATTTTTTTTCAATACCCCCTCTGGTCCTCGATATTGACCAGAAAAATCTGTAAAACAAGATATAAATTTGGTGTGGCCTTGGGTCTAGAAAGGCATTTTGCAATGGATTGTGTAGTTTCAGAGGATCTCCACACCTATACCCAGGGTGAAGTCCTGATTACCCCCTCCCTCTTCCCTCAGTAATAATTTCCAGCTTGAATCCATACTTTCATTTAAAAAAACTTGGCCTATGAGACTTCCTTTCCCCTAGGAATTTGCAAATCCTTGTGCAGGGTTGCCCCTAATGACCATCAGCTGGCAAAACTTGAATCATTTCTGCCAGTTACTTTTTTGAAGCAAATAATCTTTTATTTAAGTTTTGTCTCAGTATGATTTTTGCAGGTTTTTGAACAATTCACAAAGGTCCTTGCAAAAAAAAGTTCCTGCAAAAAGAAATCCGCAAAAAGAAACTCCATAAAAACAAAATGCAAATTTTTTACTTTTAATGCTGAACTATAGCCTCTCGCAGATTTTAGTTACTTTCTATAGGAGCTCGAAGGGAAGTACAAAATAAGTGGCAACCATAGTTGTCCTGCACAGAGCAAAACTCGATGGTTTTACTCACACAGAGTGTGATAATTGAGCATTTCATTCCTATGAAGGATAGATAAATCTGTAAAATTTGGCCAGTTTCTCTTATTTCCTATGACTAATTTTCCATCAAATCACAAAAAAAGTCCCCATAAAAAACTTTAGGCTATCCCAAATCACAAAAATTTGTTCTCACCAGGCACAAAAATTTGCCAAATTGCAAAAAAAAAATTCCCACAAAAGTTTTTTCCTACATGGTGTTATAAACAAAAAAATAATACAACAAAAGCCATATATAATATTATGTTAATTGTTACATTACCACATACTGTCATCCTTTACAAAGTGGTATTCCACAGCTGCTGGTTATTTCATGGACGGTATGGTGTAAGAGTTAACATATAATATTAGTTTTATCCATTAGATGATAATGAAACAAAATAATGATGTATATTAACTAGTGTATGTTGCATGAGTTTTAACTTTATCATTGGTAAGATCGAATGTAACCCTTGGGAAAAAATTACGCAATCTTGAACAAGATCACAGAAATTCCCACAGAATTGTGGTGAGATTATGGCAGGTTTCCACAGTACTGTGGCCGGGATCTCGTCTTCGGGTGTGGGTGAGATTATGGCAGGTTCACAGCTGAGATCATGGATCTCAGGCGTGGGTGAGATTACATGGCAACTTTCCACGGATTCACAGCCAAGATATTGGCAATCTTGGATTTATTGAAATCTCAGAAACTCCCACCAATATTCCAACAGATTTAAGCCCATGGCTGTGGCTCTATGATACTCCCACAGAGCGAGATTTAAACCCACAGCTGCGGCTCTATGGTATTCCCATGAAGTGAGATTTTCCCATGGCTTTTATCATCTGTGCCTACCCCAGGCGCGTAGCTACCTGTAAGCCAGGTAAGCCCGGGCTTACCAGTTTTTCTGAAACTTCTGTTTAGACCTTTTGGAATGGCTGGAAATGCTTCCAATTAATCCATCATTGTAAAAAGAAATTTTGCTTTTTTTTTCGTCTCCATTTTGACTTATAAAAAATATTCGAAAAATTATTGAGTCGGCTAAAGCCTCGTCAACCTGTGAATCCGGGCTTACCAGAAAAAACTGGCTGGCTATGCGCCTGGCCTACCCCATGGGTTTTCAACGTTAATTGTTCACGAAGACAAAAACTTTCAAAGGAGTGTGGTTGAGAATACACTGTCATGTAAAGAAGAGATCAGTTTCTTGGGTAAATCTTTGTCAGACTGTCAATTTAATAATTAACTACTTTAAAAAGGGTATTACTAAAGTGTGGAACAACAGACAGTGGAACCTGCAGACTGGGGAACCATATAAAAATAAAGAAATTTCGTGTTTGCCCAAACTATGGGCCAAGGGAACACTGTAGCATTAGCATGCCTTACCTTCACCTCGTGCTTGCAACCGGCTGGTGTATAGTCATTTACATTTTACTGGCACTAGCTGCAATTTGGTTGTAAACAATGCAGTAATGCACCAGTCATTTGAAACCCCCGCTCCCCCCACCCCGGGGATAGCGGGGACATTCACTTTTTGCTTGTGTGAAACTAAGTGAATTCCCTGGTCACCAGGGCGAAAATTTGCAGTGAACAGCCCTGCGTCCGGGGAATGCAACTTTATGACCAAAACAAATGCTCTAAAATGCAATATGCAAGAAACTTTATCAAATGAACTTTAATAAAACAACAAAACAAAAATTATGAACAATGTGTCAGTCTAAAGTTCAAAATTATAGTCTGACAAATGGCTGCAACCCGATATACATGGGTATCTTTGAGCTTCCTCTCATCTGGCCTTGTCTTATGATTTCTTGCAATCAAGTGAATGCCCCGCTAAGCCCCTGCTTCATTCCCCGCCCCAAGGGCCAAGGAAATGAAGCTAAGTGAAATCCCCGCACACCGGAGCCCTAAAAAATGGTGACAATTGGGTGAACGTCCCCGCTTTCCCCCACCTATGCCCGGGGTGGGGGGAGCGGGGGTTTTAAATGACTGGTGCATAAACAAAACCAATTAAATCAGTCATCAGGCATGGAAGTGAACTTCTGATTCTTTTGGCCGAAAATAGAATTAGTTATGGTTATTATAAAATGTTCTAGTTGAATCTTGTCCAAGCAAAGATCTGGGTTCCACTGGGTTACAATCCAAGATGGTGACAATCGATGTAAACATGGAGGCTCAATATAGAGATTCGTTTTGTACGATTGAATACCTTTTCAGTGTGAATCTGAAAATTTTACACAACTCAATTTCTACCAGTTGGTGGCACACTGCACTGAGAATACTTCAGAATGATTGGATTGAAAATGGAAATATGGCATTGATTGTGATCTTGTTTAGCGATTAGTGGAAGCCCCTCGCACCAGTCTAAGTGAAGTCACACTACTGTGTAAAATTATGCTGCAATGTTCCATAGGGTCCATAGTTTAGGCAAATGAGAAATTTGTATATTTATATGTGGTTCTGCAGGTTCTGCCATCTGCCATTCTGCACTTTAGTGTTACTTGGCAGCCCTTTAAAACATTGGTATCGATTAAATATAAAATACAAGAGTCGAAACAGAATGAATAGCTGAAAAAGCTTTTGCAAGACCTGATGCAAAGAAAAATATGATTGTAAATCGAAAGCGTAAAGGGTTTGTAAATTTCAATCATTGCAAGCTGCTCCTTGGGTCAGGTCCAATCTGGCTCTGTGGTTTTAATTATATTTATAACTATTTACAGCTAAATATACACAGAGGAAATATATCACATTGCTCAACTTTTATTAAAAAAACCCTCAGGTTTATTAGTTTACTTCTCACTTGTTTTTAATATTTTTTAAGCTTGTTTTAATCAATTTTCAATAATGAACCACAAGCGCAGTTAATAATATGGACAACTCCCAGTCATCCCACGACTTCCACCACAGGTCCCACGATTTCTACCACAGTATCTTGCTTCCCACTGTCAATTCCACAGATTCCACTGTCATCATCTCGGGCTCCAACAAAATCTGGTATAAGATCGTGGAATCTCAGCTAAGATCTTGGAATCTCAGCCAAGATCTCGGGCATGGTGTGGTATTTTTTTTTCCCAAGGGAAGGGACTGTAGTAATGGTACAATATTTTATTCTTGTTTCTTTTAATGAACAAAATGTAGCACACACATGTTTGTGTATGGATAATCTTGCGTGTATTTCAATCTATAGTGTTCACTGTTTTTTCAATAAACCATAATAACCGAGTGCAAGGTTTGTCTGGGAGAATATTTGCCCATTAGGTCTTCACTTGGTCTGTATGAAAGACTGATGGCAAATATTCTCTCAGACAGACCAAGCAAACATTAGCTGTTATTAAGATTTTTATTGCATGGATTAATTTTGCTTCACGATTTGTTGTGACTTGTTACTTCCAACAATACTCGCGAGAAATCAGTCTTGCACGGCAAGTTATATTTATAAGACCAATTTTCAGCCAATCAGCATGCAGCATTTGGTTATTGGCCCTAAAACTCAGAGCTATTATGTAATAATTTAAAATAATATGTCAATTAAGTTTGCACCTTGGCTTTTCATGAATTTGAAATATTTTACAAGAAAATTAATAAAGTCCAACAAAACAGGAAACCAAAGCCGCATTTTGGAATGATAAAACGGGTGTTTTAACATAAATTTATGAACACTAAATGTTTGAGAATCCATGATTAATGAGGGAGCTCAAATAGTTCTTCTTCTATTATTTTATGAAATTATTAAATACATTTTCCTAAAATCAGAGTACTTTTATTGTCACTACTCTTACACCAGGAAATAACCAACAAGCTGGGTACTTACCACGTACTGCGGGCTTACCTCATCCGGCAAGATCAGCTGGTGGCAGGAAGCACACCTTGGAGAGTACCTCCTGCATTGAAAAAAGGGAAAAAACGAAACTAATATGTAAACTAATTTGCAATTTTTCTAAAGCCATTTTGTAATAGTCCCAGGGGGTGTTCCCCATACAATATTGTGCCACCCTTATAGGGGCCCTGACAAGTGACATGGCCTTGAAATGGCAACATGAGAGCTGTGAACTAGCAACAAATGAAAAGCTCAGCTCTAATGAAATACTGACAGCAACACATGAACATCCTGAAACTGTTACACACTTGGTCTTGAAATGTAGACGGGTAACACTTGACCCCTCCCTCCCCCTTACAGGGCCTCCTTATACCTAAGGGTGACTGGTTTTCGGGCCAATTTGTTCTTACTAAATCTGTCTTAAGTTTGTTTATACTGCAAGATGATGTAAAGTTCTATTTTTATTTAGTGGGGCATTCCAACAGTTTTATGTGACAGGAGACATGGCCTAAGAAATAGGTGACAAACTTCCTGCAAATCAATGACAAGCAACAGGTCAGTTTACTGAGAAGAACTGATAAAACGGACAGCAGTATTTCTCTTACATTGGCTTGTTTTTTGTGGTGATGTACGTTAAAGTGATTAAAGCAATAGCAGCAAAAATTAACCTCCTTGGAGGGCCTCATTAGTGTATTCGCTTGTACCTGTAGTAATCTTCAAGACAGTGAATCTTGTTAAAGTTGTCAAGTGTAAATGGAATGCCATCAAGGTTCTTGCCGCAAACTTCACAGTTGAAACATTCTGGGTGAAAACACTTTCCAGTTGCCCTCAGGATCTAAAAATATTAAGATTTAAATAATTGCTTAGTATAAGTTAAGAGAAAGAAATGAATGTTTCAAAAGGCAAAAAACATAATATTATTTAATTTATAGTTTGGTTAATTGAAATGGAAATTTTTGAAAAGAAACTACAATTTAAAATATATAAATAATTGTTTACCTACCCTGTCAGTGATATGCTTGTTACACACCCAGCAGGTTTCTAAAGTATCCTGCAACACAGAGTTAACACTCATTATTTGTTGATACAAAAGCATCGGAGATATGTACTAGCCACATTGGTTTACCCAGGGGATCCAGGGAATGCATCTGGGATATGTACTAGCCACATTGGTTTATGCTGGGGATCCAGGGAGTGCATCTGGGATATGTACTAGCCACATTGGTTTACCCAGGGGATCCAGGGA